>CAJHQP010001734.1:0-104965 GCA_905132765.1 Moricandia arvensis
TCTACAGTTACCACATGTGATTATCCTGCCATCACGAGTGACACGGTTAGGTTTTGTAGGTGACTCAATTGCTGCTTTAATCCTGTTTTTGTTAGGACAGCCTGGCATTTACATGTAACTCGGAACTCCAATGGGGTCTTTACCAGTCTTCTGCCAAAATATTTCTCCATTGACTGGTTTTATGTTGTTCATGTATGTCTCAATCCAAACTTGGCTCTTGTAATAATAATCTACATAACTGCATAGAAAATTAACCATTTTCAATAACAAACGAATCAACATGATGAAATAAATTATTTAACAACTTATTTAGCTGAATCATGATTGTTGTCGTTGATGACCCGAACTGCTTGTGAGCAAGGGATTCATGTGAGGTCCCACTCCCGACAAACACAAATTTTTAGGCGTGTACTGACTTCAAAGCTACAACTGTGCAAACTAACTTCATACAAGTTATCACTATTCTTGTATATGGTACAACAATTGCTTGTTTCTAGGTTTGCTTCCAAAGTATCAGCTACTCCTTTTGGAAAATCCAGTAGGCATCGATTTTCCTTCACCCACCTATAAGAAATGTGAGTCATAGCTTGCCTCCTTACTATTTCCAACATATTAATCAGAGGTAACTCTCTCGCTTTTCTAATGGCCATGTTGAAGCTCTAGACAAGTTGTTACAAATGTTATCAGATCGTGTTTTGTTAGAGAAGAAGGCATGACACCAACTGTTTGGCTCAGCTGCCTTCAAGTCGTTCTGTGCCTCTCTATCAAATGCACGCAACTCATCCATCCGTGATTCATATTCTGGAACTGTTCGACTATAGGCCACCATCCAGAAGAAAGGTCTATAGTCGTCATTGCTGTAAGTCTTCTTCTAGTTAGCGTTTACATGCCTTGCACAATTCCTATGTTCGGCATTTGGAAGGATTGTTGCTAGAGCAATTTCCAAACCCTCAAAAAACGCAATACCAAATTAGTGAAAAGTGAAACATAGAAATGGTCATGTCTTAAGGAACAAAGACATCTCCCTTTTGTCTGTCTGAAATCAAAGAAAATCCAATTCACAATCCGAGTCTTGTAACTTCGTAATAAACCACCCCATGATTATTTGTTCTCTACTCTAGCTACAGCCCATGTTATGGGATAAATTCTATTTTCTGCATTTCTCTCTACAGCTACTAATATCTCTACTCCCACTTTAAAAAGCACTAGCTAGTTCTATCAAAGACAGTCAATACTTTTCCAAGTTGTTCTAAGTATTTCAAAGCACACATGGAACCTATCAAATACATGCGTCTGTTCCTTCTCATCCGTTACAATCTCAGTGCTGCAATTGTTGCTTGCTCGATATCTCTAACTCAACTTCATAATCTCATAATTTCGCAAATTGTTGTTTTTTTAGTAATGTAATCCTTCTTGCTTTTCTGCACTTATATATCAAAATTGAGAGATTATGGTGCACCAACTCATCGTTGATATCAGTGCTTCTTATTTCAGGTCGTCTTCTTGCTTATTCTTTGAAGAGTTTCACAATAATACCTTGTTTCAGCATTCACACTCTTCATGTTGGCAAATGGCAATGAATGTCTTCATAAACTTTAAACATCCACTTGAAGATTGGTTTCTCCACGGTATAATATATTCTCCACTTACAGTTTTCATGTGTACACACAGCTGCTTACTTTATTGACTCCCATCTATTAAGCTTGACATCATATTGTATCTTCAAAACATACTTTACCAACTGATCTTTGAACTCATCACTATTGTTAAATGTTTGCATTAGCCACATGTATGGACCCTTATATTGTAGTATGAGTTCTTTGTAAAACTTTTCCTTTATTTTTTTTTTGCATTTTGTTACTTTTGGTTCCTTTGAAAAGGGTAAGAGATTAAACAAATTTAAATAAAAACAACGGATTTGAAAAGACACATGGGCCAGTATTAATTTTTTTGGATGTAACTAAAACGGAGTTTACATACCAACGATTCTCACAACATGATGGATTGCGAGACAAGTACCAAAAAAGTAAAACTATACTTGACACTCGACTTGTTCTTGCAAATAGTAAAATTTGTCGACTTATTACTTGTTTTGCCAACGGCAAGTACTTGACTTTTGAAGGTGAATACCATTCAAATCACGAGTATAAGACGAATATCGAATAATGATGTCTAGCCCTAGTGGTCAGGCTGTATTAAAAGTATGTAAACTATAATCAATCCAGGATTTTCAATAGTCTATGTATTTTGGGATTTTAATAATGTTTATTGTTACTACATCGTTATGACATAAACTTATCTTATTATTATAATCACAACTACTAGTATTTTATATAGTTTAAATATGTTGTAATTGCAACAAAACAGTGAAAAGCATGTAAATAATATCACGAAATGATTATATATATATATATATATATATCCGGATGGAGACCCAATACAGTTGAGCCGAGTGTATCGCTAACAATATGAAGCTTATTATTAATATGCCCAATGAAATTATTATCGTTAACAAACTTAAACACACACACACATGTTATTAGATTTAGTTTCAACAACATTAACAAATATCTTTTTTGATCCCAAAAAAAATCTCATCCTCTCATAATAAATACTAGATTTTGATCCGCACATCCATGTGGGTAACCTTTCATTTTATAAATATATATTTTTTATATTATATTTTATATATAATCATTTCTAGATAATATATTGCTGTCATTTTTAAAATAAATAAATTGATAATATAATTTTATTAATAATTGTTTAACATATGTTAATAATTTTATTTTTGTATAAATTATTATATAATTTTCAAATTTTAATCATTTTAAAGGGTAAATGATATTTTAATCACTTTAGACAGTGATGTTTTTTTATTTATTTATTAAAATGAAAGTATTTTTCAAAAAAATATTAGTTTATCAATTTGATATAATTTTCATATGTAATTCATTTAATCAAAAATATAATATATTTTTCATATGTAATTCATTTATCACTTCTATTTTAATAAAATAGACTATAATTATAAAATTAGTATATAATTTTATTTTATTTTTTTAAAATAAAATTAAAATTAATTTATAATCAAATTATATTAATAATTACGAAATTAATCAATACATTAATTAAAAGTATTTATTTTTAAAAATATATATTTTTTAGATTTTGCTTAAGAGATTTAGTTATTACTAAAACTGAAATTTACATTTACAGTTAAAATATATTTGTTATTTTATTCTTACAATTATTTAGATTTTTTTTAGAAATGTTATACTACTATCTACTCTATTAAAATAGAGTCCTAAATTTATCGACTATTGAAAGTTATCATTTAATTTTTGGATTGTTTCAAGTTTTTTAGTGTATTACATAATTTATGGTATCATTTAATTAAAACGGATATTTATAATTATCCATCAACATTCATAATCTTTCATATCTTACATAAATATAACAACTTCGGCAAAATATGATAATCAGAATTTGTTATATTTTTTAAAAAAGGTAATCAAAATATACTTTCGATTTAAAAAAATGAAAATCGAAATGTTTTTAATTACATATAATTTTTAATATACAAAAATTATATCCGCTCTTTTAAGGGTGGGTCAAAATCTAGTATTAATTAAACTAATGTAAATACTCAAAAATGTAACTGAATACTATTTTATAGTTGATAAAAATGGTACTTCTTTTTTAATAGAGAAGATTGACCCACACACAACGATGATATCTTACATAAGAAGCAGTAAATATTAATAACTTACTGACCGAACCTGCACATTTATGCCACTGACACGTGTACAAACCCTAGCCTCTTTGTAAACTTTTCCTGGTCGACACAAATATCCTTTAGTCGGAGCACAATGAGCATCCTCCGAACATATACACAATCCCTCCAATGCACATCCATTTTTTACTATCGTCACATTTCCTTTGACCCCTAAGATCTGATCGGTCCACTCAGTCGAGAATAAACCCGTTGGATCATAACTTTCCTTCACTTTCAAGAATGCTGGGGCGTTCTTATACTTCTTAACAACTCCATCAAAAGCTAAATTTCTGTTCTTACCCCAATGTGGCAATGCTTTATACTTGAACAGCGCGATTTGCTCGATTTCTTCAATGAAATCTTCGTAGAGTCGCGGTGTTAATGGGTTTTTGGCTCGGTAATAAGTTAGGTCAAAGTCTAAAGCTTCTGTGTCTTTTCCTAGATAAGCTGGGGAAGATGTGACGTAACGCATTAGAATACCGTTATATAGCTCAAGTCCGCATAGAGATTTCTTCTCGATCTTAACGAGAGATTTGATGTCGTTGATGAAACTTTTGACTTGTGTTAGTGGAACACTGAAAGTTGTTTGGTGAAAAAATTCGCTTTTTATACGTGAATCCCATGGACACGCCGTGATCAACCCATCTGGATAACTGTCTAAGCACGATCCGGACGACATCATACGGTTTTGGCTCCCAGTGACAGGATAACCAGTAAATATAATGCCTAATGCCATTAATATAGGTAGATGTGAGTTAATGTTCGACGTTAAACTGTAAAAATGTAAAAGGTGAAAATGAAGTAATGTTTTAGTTAGTTACCATTGTTGGTCAAACCGAATGAACTAGCAAACAGTGTAGATGAAATTAGTGTAGCTCCTACACACTTCCCATTTGCATCTTTGAACATCTCTTGCGTCTCCTCTTAATTAATACAAGACAGATAAAGAGGAAAAATTTAAGTTATGTATAACATTTAATAAATCGAGAAATTATTCAATTATTTCTTATAGTTTTTATCATATGCAAATACGAAAAGAATGTTTTAGAAATAAGGATGAACCTGATGATCTTATGATAGCCAAAGCCGCAGAGAGTTGCGAACGGAATGGTATAAAATCAAACAAACCATTGCCGGATGTGTTGATGGCTACTCGGTCATCTATTCGGTACACCACTTTGCCTTGGCTTGGTAGCCATATGAAATCTGCAAACTCATGTTTCTTCCCAAATGTCACGGCTTGATCCCCAAAATCCGAGTCGTTTTTCATAACATACCTTAACGATCTCTTGAACATCGGTTGTAATTTAAAAGTCACCTTTTGAACAGTTATATAATATGTGTTAGAGCTATGAATTATGGTAGTTTTTTCATTAATAGAAAAATGAAGTATTAACCGATTACACACCTGAGAGATAACACCAAGAAGGCCAAGAGAAACCTTAGCGGCATTAAACTCGTTAGGAGTCGTGGTCTCGCTTAAAACTCTAACCTTTGCAAACCCATCGTTGACCGGACCAGGACTAACCATTCTGATCTCGGTCACATAATCATGAACGGCACTTCCTTTACCCCACAATGAGCTCCCGTGAGCACCGGTTCCCATCATACCACCCACGGTCAGTCCCCACCAGTATGGTGCATAAGGCAACGCCAATCCAACCTTAGCCGCTTCAGCTATTAACTGCCTAAGTGTCACGCCGCTCTCGACAGTCAGGGTCACGGCCTCTGCATCGGCTCGCACAGTGTTGTTTAGAAACTTCGTGCTTATGAACAAACCGTCGGTTCCGTCGGTACACACGAGCTTAGTGATGCTATGGGAATATCGAGTGGTTACACGCATTTTCCGTCCGGCTTTAGTGGCTGCAGCCACGATAGAGATGAGCTCAGCTTCGGTGGTTGGATACGCCACATTGGCGGCACGACACGTTGACCTATCTGGAAAAGCTCCATATGAGTTTGTGACCGTGCAATCCGAGTTTGCAGACACACACTTGACAGGATCTTCAGGTGGTGTGGATATGGTAACAAAGACTAGTGTAGATATACAGTGTAATACGAGAAGGGTACACCAAAAACGAGGCATTATGGGAACCATGCAAGTGTGTGTAATTGCCAATAAGGAGGTCATCTGTCAAATGTATGGCGCATTTGGTGTTTTTGTTCTTGGTAGATATATAAGATTGGTATATAAATAGAGGTTGTGTGGCGTAAAAGGCCAGTTTTCGTGTGATTTAATTTATAATATCTGAAAAGAACTGAGATGCGAGATGCTTGTAAAATAGGATTAATGATCATGTTTTGATCACCTTCTCTCATTATTATTTCATCGACTCATCATTTGACTCTCTCTCTCTCTCTCTCTCTCTCTCTCTCTCCACTTTCATTTTGTGCACATATCATATGTATTTGTTGTGCGCTTAAGATATTAGCAATTGATTTCCGAAGAACTCACGGCTGCCTAGCCTTAGATTTTACGTATTAATCAAATGATTGGAGCCAAAAGAAGAAGGATCCGATGAGTGTAACACAACACACACATATCCCTTATATATTACTAACAAGCATTACAACATATTTTGGAAGCAACGTGTCATCATTACGATAATTTTTAGAATTTTTTAAAAATAAGTTGATTCATCTAAACATCCTCTTATATATTAATTGAGAAGTCACTTTATTGATTTTGCTTACGTGTCGATCACTGGTGAAGTCTTGAAAAAATTGTGATAATTTGATTGGTCGATGCTTTTTAATTTTAATTATTTTATTTAGATATAAAATATAAGGTAAGTGTATAACTAATTAATATCACTTGCCAACGAATCTAAATGATATTATAAACAATAATTTATGGTAACTAATTGTCAAAATTATAGAAAGAGTAATAAAGTTTGATTAATTTGTCTTATATTTTTCAAACCATATAAAACAATGAATAATTTGAGTATTATATATAGTAGTATAATAACTATTAACGTCTTATAATGTCCATATATGATATATAAATCATTTATATTTTTTTATAAAAAATTCAAAAAAAAAATCATTTGTTATCGCTTGCGAAATTATTTTACCATAATTTTAAAAGTGTTTATAAGAGCACATAAAATAAAAATAAAAATTATATATTAAACGAGAAGTTACTTACGTGATTTTTGTCGATTATTAGAGAAGTATTAAGAAAATTATTATAATTTTCTTGGTCGGTGATTTTAAATTTTATTTTAATTACATCTAAAAATAATTAATACCAGTTGTCAAATAAACTAAATGATATTACATATAATGATTATGGCAAATAATTGTTAGAATTATAGAAAGAGTAATTATTTCTCAAGGTAAAAGAGTACTAATTTTTAAATAATTCTTTTTATATTTATAAACTACATAATATAATGAACAAAATTATTATTATTTATATATAAATCACTGTAAAAATTTTATATTTTACATTATATTTGTATATAAGTATATGTTAACTATTAATGACTGCTAAAGTTCATTTATTTTTATAAATCATTTATAAAGTCTTTTCTCGGAAAAAATAAAATTATTTATTATAGATTCTAAAATCATTTTATTAGAATTTTAAAATTATTTATAAGATCATATTAAATCATTTATAGAAGAAAAATAGAAAATTTGGAAAAGGGAGAAATTTGCAATAGAAAATATTTTGTTTTTAATTCAAAATTAAATAAAAGTAATGTGATAATTACATATTTATATAAATATGTGATTATTGCAATATACACTGAAAAATGTATACATTAGTCGTTTAATATATAAACTTTGAAGGTTGGACGGATTATATTGAATAAAACATGTGAGAGCGTTGCAATTATAAAATGTTTTGAATTGACGTCAAATATACCATAATATAGCAAATAAGGTAATGTGATGATTGAAAAGATATTCTAAGATAGGTATTTGATTGATTATGTGATTTGTATTTATATTTAGAGAGATAGAAATATCTGGCAAAACAATATGTAGGAAAATTAGAAAGACATTAGGTTAAAATGATATGAAAAGAAAGAAATGCTAAAAGAAAATAAGAAGAAATTAAATTTAATGCATAATATATGTTGGAGAAGTTAAAAATTATCACTAAATCTCATGTTTCTAAACAAGCAGTATTAAAATTTTAGATTTTAAAATAATTTGGAGTTAAAAATTATCTTATTAATATTTCTAATTATTATTGAATTATATTATAATATAAAATATATATATATTATATAATATTTATACCCACAAATTTGTGGGCAGCCACCTAGTATATTATATTTTTACTAAACTAACTATCAAATTAATTAGTAGATAAATAAAAGAATATTCTACATTTTTCCTTAAATAGAAGCTTCGAAATTACCTAATATGGTTAACAAATATATGAAATTAATGATTTGAATAATAAAGATTTGATAACAAATTTTGTTTCCTCTATAAATTTTGTTTAATTTTAATAATTTAAAAGAAACTAAGAAATCACATTAAACATAGGACAAATCTCTCAAATAGCTTCTTTTGAAGTTTTTGTTACAAAAATAGCATTCAAGAAAAAAAATGATCAAAATAGATTTTTTTTTTATTTTTAAAAAACTAATTTTTTTTAACTTTAAACCCCACCTCCAAACACAGCACCCCCAACTCTAAACCCTAAATCTATATTAGTTAATCCAATGGGCATAAAAGTATATTTACACCTTTTAGTAAAGTCTATTTTAGTCACTTTTCTCCTTAAGTGTTATATTTGGGACAAAAAATATTTTAGATATATCTTAGAGTATTTCTCTTAAACATATAATAAAAAATATTTTTTTCTTATATGCTATAGTTTGAATTTTTAATCGATTATAAATTACTAAGACTGTTAAAAATCCACATGAAATTTTTATGATCAATGTTTTAAAACTTTTTTTTAAATGGTTTAAAAATTTTCTTATAACAAAATAAAATATCATAAAATTATATAAATATGAACTATCATTTAATATATATTCAAATTATATATATATACGTTTTGTGAATATACGCTGCTGAATCTGAAAGTCAATGGAAAAGCTTCTGGCTGGTTGTGAAGCGATCAACGCTTCAGGTGCACACAACTCTGACATGTCAAAGGCTTATCTGAGAGTTGCTTCCACGAGAAAAGCGAGAGAGATGCTTGTTAGAGAATTAGAAGTGAAGGATCACAAGTTGTATACGGTGAAGAAGGAAAGAGTGAAGATGTTTACCGTATATGGAATCTATACAAGAAGACAAGAAAGCTTGACAGTAAAGGACTTAGAGCTCTTATTCAATCTCTCTTGAATCTTGATGATATCAAAGGAGCAGGAGAGATGTACTATAAGTACGAGTGGTCGGGTCTTGAGTTTGATGTCCGAGTCCCAACTATGTTGGTGTCTGGTTTTCACAAAAAGGGAATGGTGAAACATAGAGATATACTTATGAACAGGATTGTAAGGAACAGAAGATGTGATAATAAACCAATCACTCCTTTGCTGGAAGAGTGGGAAAAATTTGGGAATCGAGTGAAGCCTTCACACTTGAGAGACCTCATCAAGAGTGTATGTGACTCAAATAAGTTCTCTAATGCACTTGAGGCATCTTCAGGGCTTTGTGAAAAAGAGGTGATCAATCTTTTTCCAGAAGATATACTAAGAAAGTGTTGGTTTGAAAGAAGCTGATAAGTTTTTCAAAAGAAGCATCCCAAAGAAGATGAAGGGCTATGCTACACTCTTAAACACCTACACGAGATGTTAGAGCGTGTTTATTCTCAAAACCCATTTGAGGTTCTTAACCTTTTTCTTGATTAAAAAAAATTAAAAACGAACCAATTATGGATCGCCACGTGTCAGTGGGACCTACAAAACAGTGCAAGAGTCATTCTTAATTTAGGATTTTTGGCAATGGTTCTTAGAAAAGTGGTGGGAACCACCACTATTTTTCCTTAAGAACCTCTCCTCTTACCAAAAGGTTAATAAAGCAGAGGCTATCTTCAAGAAGATGGGAGAGCTAGGTTTCCTATCCAAAAAAATTAGATATCAAAACTGCTAACCTAATAAAAACTTTAAAAAATAGATATAAGGTTAAACAATCATCTAAACTGATAATATATCACTAAATTTCAAAAACCAGCTAAAATATGATTCGAGTTTCATTCTTCTGTTGGATGCTGTTAAAAGAGCAGATTCTGAATCTTCGGGTGGTGAGTTATTGCTTGATGAACTGATGCTTAACGTTGTCATTGTTCTGAATCTGTTTCCTAATTAAGAGATTCAAAGTAGTTAAGCTACTGCTGTGTGATTAGTCTTTGCCTTGTTGATGGGAGAAAAAGCTAACTTTATATGTTCATGGCGATAGGGGTTTACAACATACGCAGAGAGAAGGATTGTGGAGGTTGTTCAAGAAGTGGATATAGCTACTTTGAACATCGGGATTGGTTGGAGAGGTCTAAAGGATGAGATGGAACGTTTCAAAGACAGCTTGGAGTGCACTAAGATCAAGAATAATCAACAAGGATGAGGTTGCTGAGTGGAAGGGAGAGGAATGGGAGCTGTACTTGGAGAATCTTCCTAAATCATGTGAACCGTCTCAGGTACTCTTAAGATAATGTGAAGCTGTTTGTTGCATTTGAGGAGAGAAAGAGATTCAGCCAATGTGCATTAGTAAGTTCACAACAGCCTAAATAAGAGTCAGTTAGCTCAATAGTTAGTCTTGGATTAGCGAACAAGTAGAGGAGAAACAGTTATTGGAGGTATTGAGAGATTGAAACCTATGACTGTTGGGGGTGGATTCACATCCTTCCCAAGGTTCATTAGACAATTAATTGGGTCCATGTCATTAAAAAACCCTAGGCCTCTCATTTCTATAAATAGGGAGCTACCTCCTCTTTAGAAAGGGGATTCTCTTCTCATTTTTAGACTAAGAACACTTCTTAGGAATTTATAGATTCACTTTACATTTGTACTCACACATTGTAATGAATCTTCATATCAATAAATCTCTTTGATGTTCTATTCTCATTCAATTTCTTTGTTGATTTCTCCTAAGCCTCAAAGATTTAAGAATCCAATTCTTAAATCTTTTATTGTTATGATTCTACAAAAAACACTATTTTTGGATCAAACAGTTGGCGCTAGAAGGAGGGGACAAGGAGAACTATCTTCAAAGCAAATCAAACTTGGGAAAATTAGATCTAGAGATTTGTTTCTTTTTTGAGAAAAAAAAAAACTGTGCTGTAGAGGAATTTGGTCGAACAACTGGTGGTTAAAAAAAAAGAAAAGAAAAGAGAAAGTCTTTATGTTTCTTCTCTCTCCCGAGACCAAAAATAAATCAAGAAAGCTTTCGACGATCTTCAATCACACCGTTCTCTCCTATCACCTTCTTTCTCTCTTACTTGGTCGGGCATCGACTCCCACTTCTCCTCTCTTCACTCGACAATGGCGGCTCGAGCTATGCCTTACACCGGCGGCGACATCAAGAAATCCGGCGAGCTCGGACATCTCCGTCGCGGATCCCACTTCGTTCCACTCCGGAAGAGTAGCTAGACCGCCGCCGACACGAGTACCTCTGTTTTCTCACTATGATTTCACTCTCACGGCTGCTTCAACCGCGACTTGGACGACTAGGCTGCAACCATCGAGTTCAACTGGTGGTGTTAACTACGGGCGAGCTTGGGCCTGCGTTTGTGTTCGTGGTTGATGCGTCTATGGTGGAGGAGGAGTTACGAGCTCTGAGAAGCGAGCTTTTGCTGGTGATTGAACAGTTGTCAGAGAGTTCCTTGGTGGGTTTGAGAAGGTATGAGGGCTCTCGGTGAATACCTTGGTGTCAAGGCTCACGCTGTGTTGGTGGAACTAGTGTCCGTGAGGATCAGCGTATTCTCCAAGCTGGTGTTCATGTAGTTGCTGGAACTCCATGTCGTGTTTTTGACATGTTGAAGAGACAATCTCTCCATGATTCTCACTTGCTTGCTCATGAATTTTCTTGTGATCTCAAGAGCTTCTGGTGGCATTGTTGCTGAGAAGACACCCACTTGGATCTTTGGTGAAGCGTGATGAGCTCACTCTTGATGGTATCAAGCAGTTCTACGTCAACGTTGAGAAGGAAGACTGGAAGCTCGAGGCACTCTCTGACCTTCACGAGACTCTTGCAATCACTCAAAGTGTCATCTTCGTCAACACTCGTCGCAAGATGGATTGGCTCACAGACAAAATGAGAGGACGTGATCACACAGTCTCAGCGACTCACGGAGACGTGGACCATAACACAAGAGACATCATCATGAGGGAGCTTAGCAAGAAGGCTCTCCCAACAAGATGACCACAATGAGAATTTGTGAGATTATGAGAACTTAGAGGTATAACCTTGATGAAGTACACAAAAACAAAAGAGAAGGCAAGAAGAAACCATGAGAGGATGAGAGATAAGAGAGTTTGTGACAAGAGAATGAGAAGAGAGAAAAATTGTTTTTCCTTATTCAAAATGTGTTACAAACAAGGTTGATTTATAGACATTGAAATGTATAAGCAACAAGAGAGAAAAAAAATAAACAAAGGTAAGTGGAGTTGAGTGGCAAGGTGAGTGGAGTTGAGTGGAAACTTAGTGCTTGATAGTACTTGCCTAACTTCTCCACTTGCATTTGAGTGCTTGATAGTGCTTGCCTAACTTCTCATATTTTCTTCATGTCAACACTCCCCCTCAAGCTTGACAGTAGTGAGTGTCAAGCTTGGAAAACCATGAAGTATTCCCTCATTAAAACATTTACTTGGAAAAAACCACTTGGGATAAAAACCAAACAAAGGAAAAAGAGTAGAACACTCCACGGTGAGGGGATCATTGACATGGAAGATTTATGAGTCCTAGTCTCGGAAGAATGGACTCACAAACTTTGCTGCTGGCCGCTTTGGTGAAGATGTCAGCCAGCTGATCCTCACTTCTTGTGTAGCATGGGAGGATTATTTGTTGCTCTACTGCCTGTCTCACCTTGTGGCAGTCCACTTCTATATGTTTTGTCCTCTCATGGAAGACTGAGTTGGAAGCAATGTGTATTGCGGCTTGGTTGTCACAATGCATGGTTATGGGAGTGGTGATCTCAATCCCCAAGTCGCCTAGAAGCCCCTTTATCCAGATAAGCTCACTGGTTAGCTTCCTCATTAATCTGTATTCTGCTTCAGCACTCGAGCAAGACACTACCTTCTGCTTCTTGCTTTTCCATGTAACCAAGTTACCTCCAATGAAAGTACAATAGCCGGTAGTTGATCTTCTGTCAACTCTGTCTCCAGCCCAATCTGCATCACAATATCCTATAACCTCCGTGTTTTTGTTGCAAGCCATCCATACACCTTGACCCGGAGCTTCTCTTAAGTATCTTAGGATCCTCTCCACCATCTTCCAGTGATGAACCTTGGGATTTTGCATGTGCTGGCTTACTTGATTAACTGCAAAGCACACATCTGGCCGGGTGATAGTTAGATATATCAGCTTTCCAACCATCCTTCTATACTGCTTAACATCATCAAATGGAGTATCTTCATACTCCCCCTCTCGCAGTACCTTGTAGCCTCCTTCAAGTGGTGTCTTGGCTTGTCTTCCTCCAAGATTTCCTGCCTCTTTTAGAATATCCAGAGTATACTTTCTTTGAGACATGAACAATCCCTCTTTTGATCTGCACATCTCAATGCCGAGGAAATACTTTAGTTCTCCTAGATCTTTGATGTCAAATGCAGCCTTGAGGAATGTCTTCGTTGAACTGATCCCCTCCTTGTCACTACCAGTGATGATGATGTCATCCACATAGACTAGAATTACCACAATCCCTTGCTTGCTGGTGAAAGTGAAGAGTGTGTGATCCGCTTGAGACTTCACAAATCCTCTTCCATTCAATGTAGTGCTTAGCTTGTGGTACCAAGCTCTTGGTGATTGCTTCAAGCCATAGATCGCCTTTCTGAGTCTAAGGACATTCCCTGGTTTCACCATGTCTTCCATCCCCGGAGGTAGTCTCATATACACTTCATCTTCTAGTTCACCTTGTAGGAAGGCATTCTTCACATCCATTTGCCAAAGATCCCATTCTAGGTTCACTGCCAATGAGAGGAGAATCCGGATTGTATGAAGCTTGGCCACTGGTGCAAAGGTGTCTAGATAGTCTTCTCCATACACTTGTGTGTATCCTCTTGCCACCAGTCTGGTCTTCTTTCTTTCTGGCTTCCCATTTGCAAGGTACTTGATGGTATGTAAGAGTCTGCTGGTCACGGCTTTCTTCCCTTTTGGAAGTTCTGTCTCATACCAGGTGTTGTTCCTCTCCATGGCCCCCATTTCATCATCCACCGGTTTCCTCCATTCATCATCTTCCATAGCTTCTGCATATGTTCTTGGTATCCATTCCAGGTCCAATGAACTCATAAAGACTTGATGTTCTTCTGGATAGTGAGCTAGGAGCATAATCCACTTACTGGATGCGCCACAGCTTGAGCATTGTAGTAACGACTTGATGGTCTTCTGATCCTTGTACTTCTCCTTAGGACTTGGGTCTGCTCAGGTTCATTACTGCCGCTTGGTTCTCCTTCTTGAGCTTCAGTGTCTGGTTGTTCCATCTCATCTTGATCATGAGACAATGCTGAGTTTTCTTCAGGTTGAGCTTGCGCAGGTTGATCATTTTCTTCAGGTTGAGCTTGCGCAGGTTGATCATCATTATTCCCCCCTTCATGGTCAGGATGAGAGGTTTCAGTTTCATGGACCATGATCTCCTCATGAGGAGTAGTGCCCCGACCTTTCTCTGGTTCTTTTTGCAAGTTAATGCCGAGTCTTTCCATAAGAACCTTCAGGTTGTTAGCTCTGTCAGAGGCAGAATGAGATAGATCTTTGAGTTCTTCCCAGCTCTTCTCATCATAATAGGCCTTGGATTCCATGAACTTAACATCTCTGGATACTAGGACTCTCCTTGTCTCTGGTACATAGCATTTGTACCCTTTTTGATGTGTAGAGTACCCGATGAACATTGCCTTTGTGCTTTTTGCTTCTAGTTTGTTTCTTAGTTCTCCTGGAATGAAAACAAATCACACACACCCAAACACACGCAAATGATCAATGGATGGTCTAGATTTGTTTAGTACCTCATATGGAGTGGCATCAAGAAGAACTCTTGTAGGTGTGCGGTTGATTAGGTAGGTGGCTGTGATTACTGCATCCCCCCAAAATCGCTTAGGGTACATTTGTATGGAACATCATACTTCTTGCTACTTCCATCAAGTGTCTATTCTTTCTTTCAGCCACACCATTTTGTTGAGGCGTGTAAGGACAGCTGGTTTGTTGAATGATTCCATGTGAGGCTAAATGTTGTTTGAAGGCTGTGCTAGTATATTCACCACCATTATCTGATCTAAGAATTTTAATCTTAACATTGAAATGGTTAGTAATATAGTTCTGAAAATTTTTAAAGGCTTCTAGCACCCTATCCTTAGATTGCAACAAAGTGATCCATGTGTATTTAGACTTTTCATCAATGAATGTCACAAAATATTTATGTTGTTCTCTAGATGCACATGGAGCAGTCCATACATCAGAATGAATTAGATCAAAGCAATTTTTATATTGAGTTTTTGATTTAGGAAACACAGTTCTACAATGTTTTCCTAAGATGCAAGCCTCACAATCATTTTTAAAAGAAATACTAGGCAACATGATGTTCAAAGCACGAGAATGGGGATGTCCTAATCTAGCATGCCAGATTTCATCTTTAGGGAATTCAGAAACAGAATGAAAAACAAGAGATAATTCAGTTGCAGGTCTTGTGTCCTCAAGTAAGTACAAGTCTCCCTTGGTAACACCTTTGCCAAGCAACTTACTAGAATCAATATCCTGAAAGTATACACTGTTAGGCGTGAAAGTAACTTGACAGTTGAGATCATTAGTTACTTTCTTAACAGACAACAAGTTTGAGGCAAAAGTAGGCATATAAAAGGCTTTAGATTTTTTATCAAACAGAGTAAGCTCACCTACACCTTTTATTGGAATTTTATCTCCATTTGCTATCATCACATTTCCTAAAGCCGGTTCTATGTTCCTAATCAGTCCTAAATCACTTATCATGTGATGAGAAGCACCAGAGTCTATAACTAAGGGCTTTGCTGATTTAAAATCATTTATGGAGCTATTAGCATTATGAGAAGTATTAAGAGATATACCCAGGGATTTAGATATACCAGATTCTTTGAGAGCTTTGATGAGAGCAGTTAGGTCAGACTTCTTGATGGTCTCATCTAAGTTGGCTCTTGGCGTGGCATAGCCTGATGTAGAGGCAGTTGCACTTCCCACACCTAGGTTGCTTATTCCCATGGTGATTGGTGTTGTTGGCTCAACACCATCAGCTGAGAAGTTGGCCCTTGCATCTTGGTATTGAGGACGGTTGTCCCTGAACTTGTTGGGCTTGAGGTGCGGATGGAGTATCCAGCACTTGTCCTTCAGGTGCCCCTTCTTCTTGCAATAGTCACATGTCAGTCCTTTCTTCTCATCTTGTTTGTAAGTTGCCTTGTTTGCCAATGCTTCTTTAGCTTGATGTGCCATGTTTAAGTCTCCCTTATCTCCAAACAAGCCCACAGAGCCTTCTTCCTTCTGAATTTGAGCGCATACTTCATCCAGATCAGGTAACTTGTCAGCTCTCAAGATGTGCTTAATTAAGTTCCCGTAAGATGGGTTAAGAGTGAGCAGCAGTCCAAATACTCTGTCCTCCTCACGCCTGGTTAAAAGAGTGGCAGGGTCAGTAGTGTGTGGTCTTAGCAGTTCCATCTCTGCCCAAAGGGACCTGAACTTGCCAAAGTGAGGCTGAAACTCCACATCTCCTTGGTTGAGTGCATTGATAGTTCTCTTTACTTCAAAGACCCTTGTAAGGTTGGAGGTATTTCCATACACTTTGTAGAGTGTATCCCACAGCTGCTTAGTAGTCTCACAGTAGGAGTAAGATTCCATGATGGCGGGTTCTAGGGAGCTAAGAAGCACTGTGAGAACCATGAGATCTTCCTGAGCCCACTTGTCTTCATCAGCTACTACAATCTCCTTTCCATCTTCTCCTTGGGTGGTTTGTTTAGGAGCCGCTTCTGCTGAGACATGACTCCACAAACCCTTTCCTCCAAGGGCAATCTTCACCATCCTGGCCCATAAGAGGTAGTTAATCCCCTTCAGAGTCACAGGTATGCTGATGTGGTTGTTGTTGTGATTGTTGTTGTACTCCATCTCAAAGATTCACTAGGAACAGATGTAAGATTTTTTTTTTTTTTTAGGTAAAGACCACACGACCAGCAAGAACAACAAGAATTAGAAACAGAGTTTTGATTTTGCGGAGTTAGAAAGGTTTCAAGAGCTTTTGTTGCTCTGATACCATGAGAATTTGTGAGATTATGAGAACTTAGAGGTATAACCTTGATGAAGTACACAAAAACAAAAGAGAAGGCAAGAAGAAACCATGAGAGGATGAGAGATAAGAGAGTTTGTGACAAGAGAATGAGAAGAGAGAAAGATTGTATTTCCTTATTCAAAATGTGTTACAAACAAGGTTGATTTATAGACATTGAAATGTATAAGCAACAAGAGAGAAAAAAATAAACAAAGGTAAGTGGAGTTGAGTGGCAAGGTGAGTGGAGTTGAGTGGAAACTTAGTGCTTTATAGTGCTTGCCTAACTTCTCCACTTGCATTTGAGTGCTTGATAGTGCTTGCCTAACTTCTCATATTTTCTTCATGTCAACACACAACGTCGGGTTCAAGCATCTACTTCAAAGGAAAAAATGTCATCCTCAAAGATAAGCTCTCTTATTAAATCATCACATGCTTTAATCATTTTTAAATTACGTATGTGGTGGGTGACATTATAGCTTTGGTTTATAAACTATTAAACAACTCTAAGCTGTTATTTCATCTCATGTTATTGCTTTGCTGTTGGTAGCCTGTGATATTAATAAGTCAACAACATCATGCGCAGCATACGAGCATTAAGCAAAATCCAATTTGATCGCTTGCATATTAATAATGCAAAACAAAGTTATTTCTTTTGGTTTAAGTTGCTCTAATCATGATAATGTTTTCGTGAGGCAGAGTCATTACGATTGTTGAGCCAAAGAGGAAGAGATAATCAACAAGCGGTTGTCACCATCATAACCTCATGCTTCGAAGGACGGTCTCAGCTGCGAGCTTGGCGGAAGCGGTACAAGCGGCACAAGCTCTAGACAAACTCGTTTTGTCAAGACATCTCAGCAGCTGGTTTTGATCTCGACGAACACCTGCCATGGGCGACCTCACGGCAACGCGCGGATCAACGAGACATCTCAACCAGCCAACTTCATCGCTCCATATACACATGTATCGCGACAACCACGAAGACATGTCTACCTATGACAATTTGATTGTGACAGCTCGTTGTGGTGACGGTATGTTCGTGATGATGTCCATGGCAATTTGTTTTTGGTAGTTAGTCGATTGACGCTTCATCCATGACGACTTATTCCGGTGGTTCAGAACACTGTCCTCACAGATCGTTTACGCAACCATTCCCCGGAGTAAGAAGTCTATCGGAATCAGAAGCATGTCAACAGCGGCTCGCCCAGGACATTTTGTCTACGACACCTCATTTATGACAACCTCACCATAATGGCTCGTTCATATCAATGCGTTTACAGTATGTGTATGTGCCTAGTTCATTGTCTCATAAACCCTATTCGTAACTTCGCAGAGATCGATTTCATCTCTCTCAACGAATTTGGGGGGCTTACTGTTTGGGGGTGGATTCACATCCTTCCAAGGCCCATTAGACAATTAATTGGGTCCATGTCATTAGAAAGCCCTAGGCCTCTCATTTCTATAAATAGGGAGCTACCTCCTCTTTAGAAAGGGGATTCTCTTCTCATTTTTAGACTAAGAACACTTCTTAGGAATTTATAGATTCACTTTACATTTGTACTCACACATTGTAATGAATCTTCATATCAATAAATCTCTTTGATGTTCTATTCTCATTCGATTTCTTTGTTGATTTCTCCTAAGCCTCAAAGATTTAAGAATCCAATTCCTAAATCTTTTATTGTTATGATTCTACAAAAAACACCATTTTTGGATCAAACAATGACTAAGACCCATTTTGCTTATTGGTGAAACAGGTCATTCATGGCATTGGACAAGAGGTACAGACTAGCAGAATCAAAGGACTACGAAGTAAAAGTGTCGTTTCTGCAACTAGCAATCTCATCCAACTGCAGAGAGTATCATGGGGAAGTGGCGAAAACACTAAAAACAGTGGGAAGGATGAAGTACCTGCGTCCACTCTTCAATGCTCTTGCACAAGCTGGTTGAACTGAAGAGAAGCAGCTGGCGAAACAAGTGTTTGCAGAAGCACGAGAAACTTACCACCCCATACCTCAGGGAGTAGTCGAGTCTATCCACTCTAAGTACATCTAAACAAGACCCATCTCATAGCTTGAGAGAGTACTCAGGAAAAAAACATTTCAATAAAACCCAATGACTAATAACAATTGCTTTGCTTGAGTTCATAAACATTGACGCTGGACATTGACGCTAGAAGTAAATTTTGTTAAAAGATAACTTCTTTATGAGTTTCAAATTGTTTCTTATCAATCAAAAGACAAAAAAAAATTGTCTAGTAATCAACAGTTAAAATTTTATCAACAATTTATATTATGTTTCGACACAAATTTTAAAAGATAATTCAAACATAATCCTTATAGAAGCTAATCAAATATGATTTATGAATAAAATATAAAAGTAGGTGTAGTCTACAAATCTTAAAAACAAATTATGATCATTAATAATAATTAATAAAGCAAACTAAATGATTTCTCATCCGATTAAAAATATTGAATCCGTGTTTACATTACATCTAACAATACTAAAAGTTCAATAAGGTAAAATAAGAGACATGCCACATCATTTAAAATAATCATCCAATCAAAATATTTTAAAACGTCACCTCATCTCGTCTTGCGTTAATGGGCTCATCTAACAATACTAAAAGTTCAATAAGGTAAAATGAGAGACATGCCACATCATTTAAAATAATCATCCAATCAAAATATTTTAAAACGCCACCTCATCTCGTCTTGCGTTAATGGGCTCATGTTTATATCCGGCCCAGATGACAGACATCCAAAATCATATTTTTGTATACTTTCGGCCTATTCTCTATGTTAGAAAACCATAACCCGTAAATCGATCAAACGCTTGAGTTTCTTCTTCTCACAACCTCCGTTTCATGCTTGAGTTTCTTCTTCTCCAAACCTCCGTTTTGTCTTCTTCCCATCTTCGTTACGTCTTTGGGTTTAAATCAATCGTTGGCATTAATCTTCTTTCAATGATTTCCTTCCACCTCCCCTTCTTTCTCATTCTTTATATACTATTTTTCTTACCTTGATACAAACCAAAACCCGAAAGCCTGCAGTGATTACGCTCAAGATATGGCGATGAAACCAAACGGAAAGTCCCATGCCTCCTCCGCTAATGCCCAGGAAGTTATGTTCGTCAAAGATATCTCACTAGGTCCCCACGAAACCGAGTTACACTTTCGTCTGATTCATTTCCAAGAGGCTCGGTATCCAGTTACAAAGACCCTTATTGGTCTCGAAATGGTTCTCATCGATGAACAGGTTTGTTAATTCTCAAAAATTTACTCCCCTCAATTAATTTAAAACATCGTATTCAAGTGTTGTATATATTTTCTGGAGGCGTCATCCTTTGCTGATATTTTGGGGCGATGAATAGTTGGGATGACAAATTTGTTCCAAACACGAGTGTTTCTGAAGACTAAACGAACAAAGTAATGGAATTAACTGAATGATGCACAAGAGCAGCTTGGGAGAAGGAAGCACATTAAACTTCCGATTTTTCTGGTAATCAACTTATGAGTTTTTCTTCTTCCCTTTTCAATTTCAGCAGTCCATGTGATCACTTTCACCTTTTCTGCAGATTCTTTGATCCTATTTTGCTGAAGATTCAGTAAAGGATGAGTCTTCCACTTCCATTTCTACTTTATATTGAAAAATACCTAAGCTATAAATAATATATGCAGCTTACAACTAAGCTGCTTTTAAAGTATCAGTTTGGATCATAATTCGTTGTTTAATGTAACAATTACATGGTATACATGTTAAATAAGAAGCTTCTACATTTTATGATTAACGTTACTAATAAAAACCTCATTTTCAATACATGTTGCATAGTTGGAATTCATAGCTCTCTCGAAAAGGATGACAATAACTTAATTCCTCTGTGAAAGCAAAGGGCACTAGAGATAGAAGACTCTAAGGTGATTTATAAAATGATTTTATTTGTATCTCTTCTACAAAAAATAATATTCATGAATGGTGTAAGATGTACAGGATCCTATTAGTCTTTAGGTAACTGGAAATCGCGAAAAAGGTAACTGGAAATTTAGAGATTGTCTGCAGTCTGCACTAAAGATGAATTTTGAAATAATTGGAATGCAGGAACTTACGACCTCCTTTGTACAGTAAGGATCCAATTAGTCTTTAGGTAACTGGAAATCGCGAAAAAGGTAACTGGAAATTTAGAGATTGTCTGCAGTCTGCAATAAAGATGAATTTTGAAATAATTGGAATGCAGGAACTTACGACCTCCTTTGTACAGTAAGTTCATATTTCACGGGAATCTATGGCTGGATTTTGCCGTCGGAGCTACCGATTTTCTATTCTTTATGGTAATTTTAGTGTATTAAGCGATAATATCTTTTATTATACATTTTGGTGCTAAACCAATTCGTTCAAGGAGGGTATATAGATTCCACATGGAACTATAACGAAAATCGGTTGTTTCTAAAGGAAAACTCAGTATCATTTCTTTAGCTGATAATCAATTTGATTCAGAAACGTTGTGACCTTTTTGTGACTAACAAATAGACAATGTCAAAGAAGCCAAGCCATTCAACTTCCAAGGTCGAAACTAAAATATCTTATCAATTTCTTCATACTCAATGAATGACATGCCTATTTTCTGTTATTTATATGATATTTATAGTGGCTCAATGCGTTTGTATACATGTACAAGTAACTTCTTTTGACCAAATACAAGCCACTTATTTATGAACTATTTTCGTTATCGTTCAATAGTTACTAGTGTGGCTTTTGTTATATCAACTTCTCTGGTCAAATATTTTCATAGTTCATCTAGCTATTTGCTCATCTGTGGTTAACTATATTGAAGAACAAAGGTTGACAGCAAACCTTTCTCATTTGAAACCCGTTCGATGACTAGAATAAGAACGCTTTATACGCAGCTACCAAGTAAAAAATCAAAGAAATCTTAAGTGTGATTGGATATCACAATTAGCGATATATTTTGGGTCGGTCGTATGAATTAAAAAGTAAGTCATAATGCAGTGCTTACATTAATATTAAAAAAGAGATAATTACACTTAAAATTAAGCTTAAACTAAATCAGTACAACAAAATCAAATGGATATGACCAAACTGAAATATATCCAAGCTATTCACACGGTATTTGATTATGAATTATTTTATAGACTTACATCTAAGCAAACAAACACTAGATATTAAATATATACATACAATGATAATGATGTGTTTCAAAGAAAAGAAACATACAATGACAATGAAGCATTAATTTATTTTATATTACTACCATATTCCTCTGTACTATACGAGATGAATAAAAACTGTGTTCGGACAATTATTGAGCACTTAATCCCAATGAAAAAACCATGGTAATCATAGATTCACAATCATCAATCTTATAATATATAAATTTAAATTAAAACCCTTTTGAATTATATAAAATATCCAAAAACTAATCCAAAACAATGAAGGAAAATTACTGTGCTAATAATACCATCAAAGAAATTTACTTCCATTGTTCCATTGATATTATTAGAACTTTAAAAGGAAAATTTTAATATAAGGTTTACAAAAAAAATTATAATATAAAAGAAGTTCTAGACCAAAATAGATAAGAGGTTGACGGAATACAACAAAGAAGAAGACCGAACTACTTTTTTGTCAAGAAAAGATGGCCAAACTACATTTCCCATCTTTAGTGCATAAATGTGCGTTACTCATTTTTTTTAATTTCAAAATTATGAACATTCCAAACTTAGAGCAAACAAAACCAGGAAGTTTTGTAAATATTCTCACAAAATTTGTAAACAATATATATACAGATGACTTTAAGAATTTTCATAAATAATGAAAAACACATTAGAAAAGAATATCCAAAATTTAATGAGAAATTGTTTAAAATACCATAATTTAGATACAATTTTTAATATTACTTTGAAGCAAAAATATTAGAGAATTTGAGTTTACAGTTTAGTAATTATTATATAGTATTTTGTATTTAGAGGACGAGGTTGAGTTTATAAACTTCTATAAATGTTTTATAAATGATTCTTAAACATTTATGAATGATTTAACAGAATTATTTAGTTTTATTTTCATCACAGATTATGGTATTAATAAAATGATTATTTTTAAAAATAAAGTTATACAATGTATTAAATTTATGGTAAAATTAAAATTCCAATAATTTAGTAACATTTAAATATGTAATATGCACGTTTTGTATTATTTTAATACAAGAAATTCATAAATAACTAACTGGATGCATAATTACAGCCCAAATCTGAATAATTATTTTTTAAAAATATATTATCTGATTTATATATAATAATAATCTGTTTTGATTATACCATACAAGATGTTGACTAACATGTATTTTTTTCCTTTGATAGCGGTCAAGTGGAGAATTCACATACCAGCGTAAACAAATATAGAACCAACGCTTAATATCTAATATCTACAATGTCTTCTATCTTCTTTCTCGGAAAATTGATGATAAAAACATGAATCTCATGAAAACTAATAATATTTTAAAAGATGATATTTAGCAAAGAACAACATATAGATAATAATATTTAGTAGAGATTTTTAGTCTTTGTAACATCATAATCTCATGAAGTGTTTGATTAGTAGAAGCTGTAAATTTAGTTATTTTTCTTTAGAACATAAGTTGTAAATTTTTCTGTTGTAGCTACATAATCTATTGATGTAGATTTATATCAATAACTTTCAAAGCACTAAATATAAAATTTTACAAAATAATATTTTCATAGCCAATCTATTGTTCAGTTTAACTTTTGAATTGTACCTTTAAATTACTTTCTTAAAGGATGATTGGTAAATTAAGGTAGTTGTGGAACAAAAAGTATTTAAAACATTAAGAGTTCTTACCAATTACCTTCAAAATCTATTGTATTTTTCAACATTTATGAAATTTCAAAAAATATTTAATAAACAATTAAATGGTTACCTTTTATCAAGTTTATTTACAAAAAAAAATATTTATTGTATCGAACATATTTGAAATTGGAAGAAAAATATCAAAAATCCCATTTTAAGTTTTCATGTCTACTTCTAGAAAGATTAGTGTTTTTGGTAAGAACTTAAACTCTTAGCCAATAACTATGCAATACGAATCAGAAAGATATAATGAACTGAAGAGTTAGGAAATCAAAATTTTAAATGATTGAAATTTTAACCTATTTTAACTGTAATAATATTTTAAATAATATATTTTATTATTACTTATGTTTAACATTCTAATAAATTAAACTTTAAATTAGTAATTTATATTTATTATAGTTTCTAATATATAATATATATTTAAATATAATAACATAAATTTTTAAAATATATTAAAATTTATGAAAATATCCCTGGGCGTAGCCCGGGAACATTCTAGTTTAGATAAAAGTTTCAATGAAAGTCCTACGACATATCAATAATAAACTATAATCTAAACAATAACATAAGAAAATGATAAGAAGATTAGTCAATATGCATTCATCAATACGATAATACAAATTATAAAATACCAATCAATAAACCAAAAACAATGAAATCTTACACAAGATTACAAGAAATATTCTATGTAAAAGATATACTAATTTTTTTTATTACAAGTTACCAACTATCAATCGTCAAATTATGTAATATGTTACAAACGGTGTTACAAGTCTTCATGTAAAACTACAAAACATGCAAACATTATTTATCTTGCCATCAACTAATATGTGATATACTTTCGGAAAGTAAAACTCTATCTATTAAATTGCATTATACATTCATATAAAGTTCACTTCTAAATATCATAGTTACTTCAATCAAGTAGAAAATAAATCTAATACGCTACATTCTTTATATAATATCTTAATATACAAAATATTACCTAAGGTATTAGTCAAAATTATTTATATTTGTATAATATTAATGGAATAGTGAATTTTACTCATTACATTCATTCACGAATGTTTATAATGTGGGACAAAAGAAATGAATATTTATAAAGGATTTTATTTATTTTTTCATTCCAAAATGGAATATGTAGAATTGTTTTGGTAAGAAAGTCATTGTGACTGGTAAATATTTTATGGAATGTTATGAAATGATGCTTTTCAAACACACTTGTTCCACAAAATAACATATCACTTGTAACCTGTGTTTTTTTTTTTAAAGTAGATGTGTTTATATTCAAATAACACATACTCTATTTGAATATACGAAGATAAACCAATTATAAATTTTTTTTGTTGGTTCCAACTGGCTACTTTTCAAATATTTGTTCCTGAAAACTCATTCTCTTCACAAACGTGGGTTAATATAGTTTGTCGGAATATCAATACTATTAAAGAAAACATTCTGAAAAATGTCTAATTATACAAGGTCGTTTGGATTCTTTTATTAAGAACTAATAATTTAATGGTTCTATTTAAATTCCGCTTATCAATATCTTACCATAAATTTTTTTAACAATAATTATTTTCCTTTTATTCATACAAGAAGGTTGTTGGACCCATTAATTAGTAATAAATTTTATTTAATATTTTCTTAATCAATCATAATATCTACTCCTCTTTATAAGGAACATTACATTATTCATGTTATTGTTGTTATTAATCGATTTAAAAGGAACACTAGAACCAAACAATAATTAATCTAATACTAAATGACAGTTCACGAAACTAATTAACTTTTATTATAACATATGTATTTATGATGTAACATTATTTCTTAAGAAAAAACACTATAACGAAGCACATAGTATATTATATGTTTGGGCAACATAATTATTTATCTTTTTACCTTGCTTTGTGTATTATATGTTTGGGAAACATAATTATTTGTATTTTGGAGAATTTTCATGTTTACCAAATTATTGATACCATTATTTATTTTTATCTATAATAATGAGATATTTTCACAAATACCTTCCTTTCTAAAAGGCAAAATTGTTTTTAAATGAATTAAAGTTCTAAACTTCATATTTCAAAACCCTACCACATTCTCAACTCTAAACCCTAAGTATTAGAATAATTAACCTTAGGGCTAAAGTATTTTTTCTCTCTTAGTGGTAATAAGAGTGTGATATTTTGACAATTTTTCTTCTCTTTTTATCTTGCATTTCTTTGATAGGATAGATAAATATTTTTTTAATTATTATTTTGCTATTACGATTATCCCACAACGTTGGCTGAGGCAAACAAAAAAAGAATACCAGAAAATATCTGCACTAAACTTTTGATATGTTAGCTAAATTTTTTTAAATATTTTAATGTTTAGAGTTGTCTCTTTTTAAAAAATAGTTATAGTTAGAACAGATTTTTGCATAAAATGAATAAATCTATACTATTATTTTTTATTTAATATAAGTTTAAAAACTATTAAAAACACTATAAATCTATACTATTAAATTAGTTTAAAACTGTCAAATAAATCTTAAATCTCACCAATTTATGTGGCTATTATAAAACACACACAAAATATAATGAGAGAGAAATATAGAGTAGACATGGACATTGGATCTTTGGGTTGGGTACAAATCTGTTCATTTCGGTCTGGTCATTCGGGTCCTTGACATTTGGGTCTAATTAGGTATTTTTAAAAATTTCTGTTTGAGTTCAGGTTGTTTTATTTTCGGGTCCAGATTCATAATTCAAATATTTGTAAAATACCTACTATTTTTGATTATATAATAGGTCTAGATCGGTTTGGATATTTAAGGCCCAAAAAATACTTGAAATACACGAAAACCTAAAAATATTTGAAAATCAAAAAATACACAATACAAAAACATACCAAAAACTCAAATAAAGACCAAAAACTTGCTAAATATCCAAAAGACCCAAAACATTTCCTGAAATTTGAACAGATTAATCAAAAAGTTATCTAGAAATTTTATTCGGATACCCATTTTTAAAAGAATAATTGAAATTTTACCTGAAACCCAAAATTATAATCGAAAACTCAAACCTAAAAACTATAAATCATTCGTAATACTGAAATATATTCAAAATATCTAAATACTCATAATATATATAAAATATTTGGATACCTGATAAGGTCTCTGGTAGAACATGGACTCGACATAGACTTGTACTGTCGAGTCTTGGTCTTGTAGGTCTAGAAAATACCCAATAGGTACTTTGTCTTGGACCCAAACCAAACCCGAAAATATATTTTTAGATCAATTTTAGTTTTTTGGGTTAAGGTAAAATATTCATGCTCAAGAGAGAGTAACTTAAGAGTGTACATACAAAATCTCAGTTAAACTAATTCATAAATTAAATAATTAAAAAAAAATTCTTCGATATAATATGACTTTCTTCGAAATAGTACGATTTTGTTACATGATAATATACATAAATCATAAATTAATATTTTATATCAAAATTGTTTATAATCCAAAACAATATGCGCTTCAAAAGCGCGGATCAAAATCTAGTGTTTATTTATTTCTTTTGTAAGCAAAACCATTATGCTAACTCATGGAAGGTTTTTGATTAATGATATATAATGCTAACCCCATCTATAACGAAATCCCTCCCGTTTGAGATCTTTATTCTCCTCTTTAAAATTTCTTTAGCTTTACATAATTTTACTTTTAACTGTATTTCACATAACCATTGTAATTATCACGAAGCTGACTTTCTTTTTGATGCAACAACTATATGGTATGATTATATCTTTCTACACATGTGAAATGTCTTCTTTGTGTGTCTCTCTCTTTTTATCTCCATTGTCCTTACCTACTACCGTTACACCCGTAGCAAAATGGGTCAGACGATGATGATAGAGATGACGTCGACGTGTTCCATAGCTTCATCTCCTGTGTATATTCCTGTGTTAAACCGGTGTGGTACGAATTGGACTGGTTTAGACTAGCGTGTGGAGGTCGGACTGAAGGCAAAGAGAGATGATCTTGATCCACGTGGCTGTCATCTAGAGCTGCGATTGAGTATGATATGGGTCCGTTTAGCTGCGAGGCCACAAGGTGGTCTAAAGCGGCCCAGCTTGTAATGAAACTAGTGTCGACCACGTTGCTAACGTGAGCATCATGACTTGTGTCTGGAGAGCTGACGCGGCTGCTGTTGTTGACTGTTTGACTGTTCGGGCTCTCGAGGTTTGGGAGTTTCATGAAAGAGTCTAGATTAAGCTCTTCTTTACAAGATTGCCCCATGAGTTCTAGGAATTGCTCGAAACTATCATCGTTGAAGAACTGAGACGAGGACGACGTCCTCGCCATGTCTCTGCCGCCACCCAGAGAAACTCTTCGGATAGGACTGTTTAGGGTTTTGTGAAGATTCTTCTTCTTGAAAATACGACACACCACCCATCCTTCTTCTTGTGATGCCTCCCCAATAATAGTCACCACCTTAATTTTCAAAAAGTAAAAATAATATAAATCAGAGAATTTGATATTTTAGCTCCTTTAAATTCATGATATATCCCAATAATATGTGTACACGTGACAGTCTTCTTGATAATAATTTCTAAATGATATCACGACAATACTTATAGAAAATGTTACTTTGAGAAAATATTACAGTACATGTAATAGGTTACTATAAAATAATTGCATATACACAATCAAAATAAGAAATCAAGACTGCCTTGTAAAATAAGACTTCACACTCTCACGGCCATATTCAAGAGACAAACCATATATGATTGAATCATATATATATATATATATTAGATATGACCCGTATAAATATTATGAAATTGATACATACCTCACGAACGGTGACATCCTCGGGGGAAGTAGTGTTGTGGTGGCGTCTATATTCATGCATGATCCAGTCAGATTTTTGTCCGTGAGGAGCTCGACCTTTGTAGAAAACAAGAGTCTTTCTCATTCCAATCCTACGGCCATTGCTATATATGATCTTGTCGCGGCCCGTTGCTTTCCAAAATCCGGCCGCAGTAGCTCGGTTAGTTCTCGTTCCCGTCGGATATTTTCTGTCCTTGTAGCTAAAGAAATACCAGTCGTTTTGGGGCGCTGTTCCTATTTTACACATCTCTGCATAACCACTAAAATAATCAGAAAAACTTAAACATCAATTATATAATTAACCAAGCCTATCTTGGTTTTCTTTTCTATATTGGGTTTTGTAGTAACTAACAAACCCCTAACATGTAACACACAACAAACACGACTAAGTGTAGCAGTGCTGTCTCAAATTATTTATAGGCCCTCTTAAAAAAATTATCGTATATCTAATCTACTGTAGTAGTTTTTGAAATTTATAGTTCTATTTATATATTTTTTACATTTCTTTTGAAATTATAAGCTATGAATTTAGTATTATCTCTATGAAAATTAAACGTTTAAACGATAATTTATATATTTATTTTTATCAAATTCAGAAACTGAATTAGGAGACTGTGAAAAGAGAGAGAGAGAGAGAGAGAGAGAGAGAGAGAGAGAGAGAGAGAGAGAGAGAGAGAGAGGGAGAGAGAGAGAGAGAGAGAGAGAGAGAGAGAGAGAGAGAGAGAGAGGGAGAGAGAGAGAGAGAGAGAGAGAGAGAGAGGGAGGGAGAGAGAGAGAGAGAGGGAGAGAGAGAGAGAGAGAGAGAGGGAGAGAGGGAGAGAGGGAGAGAGAGAGAGAGAGAGAGAGAGAGAGAGAGAGAGAGAGAGAGAGAGAGAGAGGGAGAGAGAGAGAGGGAGAGAGAGAGGGAGAGAGAGAGAGAGAGAGAGAGAGAGAGAGAGAGAGAGAGAGAGAGAGGGAGAGAGAGAGGGAGAGAGAGGGAGAGAGAGAGGGAGAGAGAGAGAGAGAGAGAGAGAGAGAGGGAGAGAGGGAGAGAGAGAGAGAGAGAGAGAGAGAGAGAGAGAGAGAGAGAGAGAGAGGGAGGGAGAGAGAGAGAGAGAGAGAGGGAGAGAGAGAGAGAGAGAGGGAGAGAGGGAGAGAGAGAGAGAGAGAGGGAGAGAGAGAGAGAGAGAGAGAGAGAGAGAGAGAGAGAGAGAGAGAGAGAGAGAGAGAGAGAGAGAGAGAGGGAGAGAGAGAGAGAGAGAGAGAGAGAGAGAGAGAGAGAGAGAGAGAGAAATTAACCCATAAGGATTTTTATTTATATTAAACCCAAAGTAATTATGTTTATGGAAATATACCTTGAATATCCCAAGGCTCGAGCTTGTTGATGTCAACGTCGCGAATAACGTCGAGATCGATCTTGGTGCTATTGACTTTCTTCAGGAGATAATACTGCAGCAGCTCTTCCTCGGTCGGGTGAAACCTAAACCCAGGAGGCACTTGGGATTGTCCATTCACTGATATGCTCATAGATTCCGACATCATGATCAACAGATTTCAAGATTAGTTAGAAGAAGATTTAAGATCAAGAGAACAGAGCTAGTACTGTTTTTTTACTTGTGCTATTAATATGAAAGGTGGAAAATGAGAGAGGTAGCCGAGAATGAGTATATATATATAGTCTAAAATAAGATGCATGAGGAAAACGCATGTCTCTTTGTACACCTTTTTGTTTTTCGATTAATACTCTTTTTGTTTCAAAAAGTATAAGTTTATATTTTTACACACATTAAAAATTTATATCAAATTTTAATTAGCAATACATTATTTCTTCTATAGTTTTTAACCAATAAAATTTCAATAAACACAATTTTTTTTAAAGTTTACCATTTAACCTTAAATAATACATTGAAAAATGAAAAAGTACTTTCTTCGTTCCCTGAATATTGTAATTATGAGTTTTTTCTTTTATTTTACAAATATTCTAGTTTTGTGTTTTCGATGCAACTTTATAGTTTTTATCTCATTTTATCCATATTAGTTAAGAAAATTACCACATATAATATTTTTTGAATATTATTAATTAAAATAGTGTTATTTTTGGAAATGTAAACTTAGCGAAAACTCAAAAACTAAAATCTTTGTAGAATGGAGGGAATATGTTTTTTTAAACATTTTTCTTAAAAAAAATATGAATACTTTCGAAACGGAAAAAATATTATATTGTTTTCTTTCGATTTCATTTATTAGTAAACTACATATAAGCCTATCTAATGAAATTGTACATTTCATGCTATTAAATTATTGAAAATGACTTTATCTTTAATGTCAAAAAAAATTTATTGAAAAAGACAATCGAAAACCACCCTAAAGAAAGGCTGGGGGTTTTAATTTGTAAATTAATTAGTCAATGACAAAAAGGTATAAAGAAACGAGTACAAGAACTGAAATAATAATTGAGAAAAAAACAAAAGAATAACAATCATTAACTATTGAAAAGTGAAATGTGTGAAACAAAAAAGAATATTCGCTCATTTATTCACTACTTTTCTGAAAAAAAAAACATTAGAGCATCTATCGAAATAGATAACTCAGAATCATGAAACGTAAAGATTTCAAAAAATCTCTATTGATCTATTTTATATGTTTTCAATACCTTATTTCTGTTTATTAAAATTTATGACAGAGAGTATAATGGTGAAGTAACAAAATAAATACATACATGAAATAAAAAGGTGATGTAAGTTTTTTTTAACATTGAATAATTATGATATTATAAACTATAACAAAAATATTATAAATGGTTTTATAACAAACAATTCTTTATGCTTTCTGATTATAAACATTTGACTTAAAAGCAAGAGAAAATTTAAATTTTAAATTTATTATTTTGACGTCTTATTGATCCTCCTCTACACATAAAAAAAAACAAGATAAAATTTGAATCTAGTTTTTTTTGATCCATGCGAAGATTTTTTGTAAGTTTTTTCATTAATTTGCTTAAATCTGTATTTTTAAGTTCAAAAGTTAGACTTTCTGGTATTGAAAGGTGTTTTGTAAATTAACTCAAAATTTGAAATCAAACACAAAATTAAATTTTTTTAAAAATTTTTTTACTTGCTTTATTCATCCTAGAAGTTTTCATTATTCACGAAAATGTCATTGGAAGACTTTAAGTAGGTTTTCGAAAATTATGTTTCACTCTATCATCCTCATCTTCATCAATTATTTACGAAAATTACAATATCATCAACTCACCCAATAACCATGAACAACCAATATGAAATTCTTAATGTATTAAAAAATCGATTTTCACTCATTTTATCTCATATCTTATCCACAAAAACTACATTTCACTCAATTTCTCTCTATATTCATCCACAAAATTTAAGATTTTTGATTTAAAAGTTTTTGAGGTTCATATAGCCATTCAAGCTCATGATTCCTTGTTATTAACGATTGAGTAGTTGTTTTGGTGAAGTTTTGTGTGCTTGGACAACTAAAAAAGTTTTTTCAGTGGTTTAAAGTATGAATCAAATTGTTTACCTAGATTTGTTCGCGAGAAGACTTCCATGTATATGTTAGTTTTGCAATTAAATTTTTGTGTGTTTATTAGAGAAGACTTTCGTGGAATGCTTCCAACTTTTCTTTGTTGATAAAAAAAATTTAGGAAGACTTCCCTGGAAGTCTTTGCGGATAAACATGTTAGTTTTGAAATTGACCGATCTGTGTCAGAAATTTGACTTTTTACAGAAGACTTCCCGTTAAGTCTTCCTGTTAAGTCTTCCACCGGGAGACTTTCACGGAAGTATTCTCAACTTATACATTAAGTCTATTCGTTGTTGGTGGAAGTCGGTGTAGGTTACTTTTGTAATTGAAAATTAAAACTTAAACATTTACTTTCAATTGGAAGACTTTCATGTAAGTTTTTCGACGGAAGACTTCCTTGAAAGTCTTCTCAACAAAAGTCAAATATAGTCAATTACAAAAGTAACTTACGCAGACTTCCATCGACCGTAAGCAGACTTAATGTAAAAGTTGACAAGACTTTCGTGGAAGTGTCTGTTGGAAGACTTACCGGGAAGTATTCTGTAGAAGGTCAAATTTCTGACATAGATCGATCAATTGCATAACTAACATGTTTATCCGAGAAGACTTCCAGGGAAGTCTTCTCTGATATTTTTGAGAATTTTTGAATTACAAAAGTAAGTCAATATTTACAAAGAAAGACTTCCTTAGAAGTCTACTGTAAAGGAGACTTCTCTAGGAGTCTTCCTTTGTAAATTTTCAATTGCAAAATGACTTTAATGGAAGACTTCCAAGAAAGGGAAGACTTCCAATATTTACAAAGGAAGACTTCCTTAGAAGTCTACTGTAAAGGAGACTTCTCTAAGAATTTTCCTTTGTAAATTTTCAATTGCAAAATGACTTTAATGGAAGACTTCCAAGAAAGGGAAGACTTTCACGAAAGTCTTCTCGTGGAAAACTTCCACAAAAGTCTTCTATGACAATGTATAATTAACATTCATTTTCTTCAAATTTAAATGAATTTGTAAAATTTATTGTTATTTCATGTGTGTTTAGATAATATTTGGGGTCTTGAATGAAATTCATAACTTTATTGATGATAATTTAGAGGTTATCAAATATGTTTATTAATGATTCTAACTAATGATAGGTTATCAAAGTCTTCTGAGTTAATTTTTTGACTTTGATTTCTATGTTTGCTAATGTTCTCTAATTTGGAATGCTGAAAATATCTATGTCAACCAGAAGATGGGTATCAGCGACTGCCTTCATTTATGGAGAAAATTGCATTAGCAAATCCGAATTTTATTCGTAGTATATAATTTGATGCTCATAATAGATTTATGTAACATTTGATATTTGGTGAATTTGGCTAAGTTTTATTGAGATGTATTTTTCATTAGTCGTAGTAAATTTGACTAATTTGTTTGTGTTATTGTGTTTTGCTATTGAATTTGTATCAAGAACTTTAATAAAGTCAAAAACTTTTGGCAAGATAATATTATAGACATGAATAAATTTACCAACTTTTTTCATTTATATCTCTTTAAATTTACAAAAGAATTCACAATTAAAAGACTACACCTACAAATCATTAAACGACCATAATTTTTTTATTATAGATCATTCCTCTACAAAAAACAGTTTAAACTCCACTTAACATGAGAGAAGGCTCAATCAAAAGACTCCTAGGAAGTCTTCTAGCACATTATATGTTAGAAGAATTTTGAGAATATTTCCGGGTTTTAGATCTGAAAAACCTACATATCCAAACAAAATAAATCAGTGAGAAATACATGAGATAAAAATGAGAAATTGATATAAAGTTCGTTTTTATATGAAAGACTTACTTGAAATTATTCTAATATAATACCTCCTGGAAGACTTACTTGAAAGTATTCTAATATAATACCTCCTGGAAAACTTACTTGAAAGTCTTCTAGACCCTAAATTTACTATTTACCCTGCGGAAGTCTTCTAGTGCTTTATTTGTTAGAACACTTCCGAGAAAATTTCCAATGAAAGTCTTCCAAGTTGTTTCAGATCTGAAAAACATGCATATCCAAAAGCATTCATTTAACTTCAAAACATTTAAAAGCTTCAAAAATAAGGTAAGAACTTAAATAACAAAAAGAGTTTCAAAAGTTAAGAGCTTTAAGCAACAAGTAGTTATCAAATGATAAAATATGATTTATAGATCTACCTTTAAAGGAGTAGAAAATGAGAACCATGTTATGAAAACCACGCAAAAACAAAATAAATAGTGAGAAACATGAGATAAAAATTAGAAATTGATATAAAATGCTCACATTTGTTATAAAATAGGATATATGGGAGAAAGTTCCGCTAGAAGACTTCCGCGGAAGTCTTCTAGTACATTATTTGTTGGACGACTCCCGAGAAGACTTCCATGAAAATCTTCCAAGTCGTCTGAGATCTGAAAAACCTGCATATCCAAAAACATTCAATTGACTTCAAAACATTGTAAAACTTCAAAAATAAGGTAAGAACTTAAAACAACAAAAAGAGTTGTCAAAAGTTAAGAATTTTAAGCAACAAGAAGTTACCAAATGAAAAAATATGATTTATAGGTCTATCTTTAAATGAGTGAAAGATGAGAATCATGTACTGAAAAAACTGCAAAACAAAATAAGTAAGTGAAAAACATGAGATAAAAATGAGAAATTGGTATAAATTTTATTTTTAAAGTTCAAACAGATTAGAAAGAGGTTGAAGAGTTTTAGAATGAGAAAAATATCTTTTTGTTGTAGCAATTTGAGAGGAAGAGAGATAATATGTAAATCTTCTTTATATAATAAGACAAAAATTCTAATAAAACTAAATATTTTTGATTCAGAAGATTTTTAAGTAAGTCTTCTAATAGAATACCTCTTGGGAGACTTACTTAAAAGTCTTCTAAACCTTAAATTTACTATTCATCTAGAAGATTTCCGCCGAAGTCTTCTAATGTTTTATTTGTTGGAGGACTTAAGTCACCTATACCCTAAACTGAAAATAATTAACTAATTAGAAACAAACACTTCATAAAACTTAAATAAACATTAAAATCTAAATTTATATCACTTAAAATGTCTATAATTAGATGAATAAGATTTTTCTCCAACCAAATTTTTTTTACGAAATTATTAAATTATTTTTTAGATCTAATATACTAGATCTTATGGAACACTTAAGACTTCCACTGAAAGACTTATGGAAGACTTAACAATAGACGGAAAACCTAAATTATTCTAAAATCTTAAGCGAAAAATGGTAGGTAAATCTTCTAGTACATTATATCTTCAAAATTTAAGTCTTCCAGAACTCCAAAATCAAATATAGTACTAAGTCACATACAAAAACTTTATTAAACTTAAAATAAAATTATAAAGTGTTTAACATATACAAAACTAAACACATATAGGTCAAATTTAGTTTTTGAAAAAAAAAATTAAGATACCATAATCTAACCCTAAAAACACATACAATACTATAACATAGTTACTAAACCATAAACCAAAGAATATCATGTTTAACATACATTCACTCATCTATGTTGAAAACTATTCAATTTTCACAAATCTAAATTTATATCATTTATAAATGTTTATAATTACAGTATTAAGATTTTTTACTAATCAAAATATTTTTTTATAAAATTTATAAATTATTTTTAAGATCTATATCATGAGAATATTTTCAGAGAGATGTTTGTAATTTCACTCGCATGATTAAAATAGTTTACTACAATACTGTTTTTTGTTTAGTCATGAGAAAATGTTTGCAGTTTCACTAACCTTTTGAATTATTTTTGCATTTGATTTGAGTTGGAATGCACTTTTACATTTGAAATCAAGTTTTGAATCATATTTGACAAATCCACTTGAAACATTAATGAATCTTTAATCAAATTATTGCACTGCAGCTTCCACCAAAAAGAAAAAGGTGATGTAGTTATCAGAGGGAAGAAATGAGTAGGTCCATAAGGCAACTATATTGTAGGAAGCAAGCCCACATCGTAACGATGACCCTTGACCTTAAAAATCTCTATAGATCGAAAAGCTCCCCTTAAACAAACTAGCAACCCGACGGAAAAAAACTAACAACCTACACATCGTAGACTCGTAGTAGTAGAATTCTTCTTCTTCTACTATACTTTTCTGTTATAAAAATTGTAAGCGCACATTTCATTTAATAATAAGTCGAAATATGGCATGTCCAAAAGTTTACCTCCAGAAGATGTGGCTTTTTCATCGATAATTAAAACTTTTACTGCAAAAGTTCTTTTTTGTGTTATTTTAAACCAAAAAATTGATCATTACTAAAACTTATTTGATTTGACAAATAGTGTTCTCTGGAACTGTGAGTCATACAATAAAGTTTTCAATATATTTTAAAGAAAAAAACAGAACTATACACTAAAGATATTCTAACACGGTGAATTTGAACTTGTGTAAGTACGTATATCTATGTGTAGAGTAGAATTTTAACTAATACAATAATGTTAGTGGAGTTAAGGAGTGCTAATGTGATTTAAATGTATTAACAGTGGGTTGGAACTAGACTTTTTTTAAAGTTAGTTAATAGACCTTTTGGCAATTTTCTGACCACATGATCATTTTGTTTCGCTTCCAAAATTCCATGATTTTAGCTTGATCAATGACATTGTACCAAAGTGTGTGTTAATTCCACTTTTATTTTATTTTATTTGGAGAGCTTTGTAAATTCAATTCTAGTCAATATAATTTGTTGGATAAGTATTTTTCTAGTTTATCAACTATGTACATGATTGGATCTGGATACGGTCGAATGAAATATTAACATTGACTCCCAAATTTTTTTAAAGTTTCTTTTTATAAGACTAGATTTTCAAATTACGAAAAATAATTTTTATAAAAAATATTAAAAAGATGTTTAGCCGATCAGGTTCTGACTATGTAGATAAATATTCATTCTAAGAGTTGCATGTACGTTATCAAAGGCACGCTCCCATAAAAGTGTATACACTATACAATATAGTTATTAAAAAGATGGTCACTTTGTGTATTTTTGTTACACTGCAGAGCACATTGTGATACCGAGGTAGTTTTTTTGGGTTCATGCTTTGGACATCTCTTTTGGAGGTTTGAAATGTGACCTGTATTTGGAAGCGAGCCATTGAGGTTTTCCTTGACAGAATTCAGGTATGTAACTGGCATGTCTTGTGGGGAGTTTGAAGATGCCTACGTGATTGATTACCAGACATCAACAAGGAAGGAGGATTTTGTTTACTAAGATAAGTTGTTTGGGGGGGAAGCGTGATGTAACGATTGAAGATTGGCAGGTATGGTTGCGAGTGACCGAGGGATGTCGTCAATTATAAATTGAAGCTATGTCTACTTATTATTGTGGTTGGTGTTTTATTGGCGACTACGCATAACCCGAAGCCGACGTTGAAGCATGTGAAGCTGATTGAAAGTTTTAAAATTTTTCTGGCGTTTCAGTGGGTCGCGAATCATTTTGTGGATTATTAGCACGATGATATCGCTGAACAAAGTTATTGGGAAATGCAATGATCCTCATGGTGAGTTTTGCAACAAGTTAAAAAAAACTTGGATGGATTTCTGTTGGCTTTGCAGTTGTGGGTGTTTGAAGCTATTCCAGCATTGCTTAAGCGATTAGGCGGAAACAACGAGGTGAAGATGCTGAGTTATGTTGGTGAGAAGCTCCCACAACACACATGTTTGGTGACCAGAGGTCCTTGATGCTGAGCATGATCCACATGTTAGTGTTGTACATATGTATGATAGTTTGAGGGTTTAGATTTAAGATGTGTGGTTCTCGTACAGGTGGACAATTGACATAGTTGTCCATGTGTACGCTGGTTTGAGATTGTTAAATGTTTTAGCGTTAGATGGACAATTACAAATGTAATTGTACTCTTTATAAATTGTTGGACACTGGTTATTAAGTATTGTGTGTAGGCTGTATGTCTTTGGTTGCACGTTTATGTCCAAACGATGGTGGAGCGTGGAGAGGACAAGGAGGATGGGGGTGGGGGGGGGCAGTTTGACAATGAGATATTTGATAGGAAACGAGCTAACATGGTGGAGCTATTGTAGGCGGAGCATAAATTAAGAAAATGGGAGTGGGGCAGCAGGGGATACACCTACGCCCAAGTACAAGCACAAAGAAGTTCAGAGGGGTAAAAAAAGGAAAACAAATAGTGGAGCAAGCAAGGTACAAGAAGGACCTGAACTGAAGCAAAGGAGGCTGAGCCGGTATTTCAGCCGCATAGCCGATGGGGAGGGTGAAAAGTATGAAGTACTGAAGGTCAATGTATAAAAATTAAACCAAGAGGTTGCGACGCTGTAGAAAGTTGTTGAAAAACATGGTAGGTGGCTGCAGAAATACAAACTTACCATGAAAGGAAAGTTTTCCAGTAGCAAACTTGGGGCTTGCGGAGGAAAAGTAGGGTGAAAGTAAACGCATAGCAGACAAGGTTATTTGGCGATAATGACCCTGGGTAGTTGATAATAGCTGTGAGGAGAAGGACCCTAGGGCAGCCGATAGAAATGACATTGATTTATGCGAGGGTACGAGGCATGCAGATGAGTTGGTATCAGTGTTGGCTGAACTGAAGAAAGGAGATGACATTCCTCTACAATGGGTTGAGAAGGGGAAAGCAACAAAAAAATGGGCAAGTTGTTTAATATAGAAATGGCAGGAACACTTTCTATGTAACTGAAGATGAGGTAGGGAATAACAAGATGTTAGATGGGGGGTAATTGTAGCCAATGCTTACTTACTGTCTTATGTTAAGTAGAATAGTTTTGTGGGGTCTAAGTTAGGAATTGATGGGGCAGCAGTGGAGTGTGGAACTGAAGTGGTAAGTGTTCTTCACATATATGGGGGGTTTTAAGTTGTTTTTTTTTGTTTTTTTTAATTTTAAGGCATGTGTTGTTAACATGAATTTGGTGACCTAAATAAGCTGGTAGGTGTAATAAGACAAGGAGCAGAGCATGCAAGAGCTGAACAAAAGGTAAACACATGTTAGTTGAATGCAGGTGTGTGTACAAGAGGCCTTAAGAAATCAAATGTTTGTGTAGGTTTCCAAGAGCAAGGAAGTAGCTACTGCTACAAAAGATGTAGAGGACGGGAGACGAAGAATGATGTAGAGCTTGAAACCAAGGATGAGGAAGAAGTGGATGAAGCAAAAGAGAAAAAGGTAAACAAATTGTGTAGGTTTCAAATGTAGTAACTGGCGGTGTACATGTTTTGAGGTTATACACTTTAACATTTGTTATGCATTGTAAAAAGTTTGGTAGAGTGGTTATGAAATATTGTATTTGCAGGTTGGGTAGGTAAGGAGGATGAATAGAGATGAAGAGATATGGATGGGAACTTCATTGGAAAGGTAGAGTTGATTTTTATTAGGTAAGTTGTCTTTTAAAACTGGAATTAATGTGTGCTTGTAATGGTTTGAAGGATGGCGATGAGGAGAAGGCTTTGGTCGGGGAAAAAATGAAGAGGGAGGGAATAAAGAAAAAACACCAGGGGTATGAACAATGTTGATGGTGAATATATGTAAATAAGTAGTTATGTACAATTACTATTGGTAGTAGTTTTTTTGGTATTGTGGTGCAGGTGTCGACATCTCTAGTTGTTGAGGTGAGTGAGGATGAAAGTGAGGATGAGAGTGAAGATGATGACCTGGGAGAACTATTGAATGAAGAAAACGAGAAGAAGGTAAAAAATCGTGAGTTATGTACAAATGTATAGACAAGTGGTGTACACAAAGATTGGATATGTGGTAATGCAATGTTGTATGTGCAGATTGGGGCAGCTGAAGAGGAGGATTTGGGAGAAAATATATGGATGGGAACGTGCTGGGAAAGGTAAAGTGAATGTTTTCTTGGGTATGAAGTCTTTTGGAACTGAACTTGACATATACTTGTAATGGTGGCAAGAATGTTGATGAGAAAAAGGTGGTAGCGGATGAAACAAATGAAGAGGGGGGACGTAAAGAAAACGCACCGGGGGTATGGAAAATGTTGATTATTTGTGTACATAATTATTTTTGAACATGTGTACATAACTATTTGTGTATAACAAGTGATTTTGTTGTTTTTGTTGGTCACTTGGTGTAGGTGTCAGCGTGTCCAGATGTCTTTTTACTCCACCTGGGTTTGTTGGCCATTTGCAATGGAAGCCTCTGACTTTCAGAGCAGCTAAGTTTAACAAAGGAAGGGTAGTAGGTGATGCTAAACTAACAAGTTTCTTAGCAAATGAAGAGAAGAAATGGGGGGTGAGGATGTGGACACTTTGTACACTCCAATGGTTTGGGATGATTGTCATTGGGTAGGCTTGTGTATCATTCTGACAGATTGATGTATGCTGATGCTGGACCATAACTTGGGGCTGAAAGAGATGACAGAAGTGGGGGTATTAATGAAGGCAGTTGCGAAAATGCTCCCATATTCGGTGCAAAAGGTATGCACAGCCCCACCTGAAGATGATTATAGCCTACGAGAACAAGCGTAGTAGCTATTGTGGGCCAGTTGCAATAAAATTCATGGAGTTACATGTTTAGAGAACCCACATCCTAATATGGATGGTTTGACATACAATTTGGTAAACATCATGAGGAAGCAGTCTGCTTTGGATTTGTACAAGGATTGGTTTGAACCGCTTTATTAGACTAATGTCGTTATGTTTTCTTTTGCGGTTTAAACACTTTGCAGACTTATGTATTTTTTTCTCAGCAGGTGTAAGGTTTTATTTTGCAGTTGTATTGTATGTTATGGATGTTTAAAGGTTGTAAGATGTATGGATGGTCTTTTAATTCGATAAAAATATCCATTTTTATATGTATGTATAATGCTGTTTATGCTGTTTATGTTTCATATGTTTGATAGGGTGACACGTACATGTGTAAAAGTAACGTTAGGTGTACAAGAAAAGAATTGTGTGTAGACTTAAGGAAACGAAAGTCAAATATTTTTTGTGTTTTACACGTCTTGGATTATAAAACATAAGGAGCATCTGGTTGTACGTGTGTACAACTGTATACACTGTTCGAACTCTCAATTTGGTGAGCAGAAAGTATGTTGAAAAATATATTGGAAAATGGAGGAGTAATCCGCGCAGTTGTGTACCCGTTATCATATTTCAAAATCTATGTGCATATTAAATTTGGAAGGACGGTCCGGTGTACATGCAGAGAGAAATGAACGACAGTACATGTGTACGCTTTGGATAGCGTACTGTTTGGAGATGACTTGGTAAAGGAATCGTTTATGTGCACAGTGAAAGCCAGAAGAAAAATAACAATTACTGACTCAATACATGTCCAGCTTATGCACAAACCACAAACCAAACACATGTTTAAGATAGTTATTACATGTAAATAAGCCAAAAAAACAAAAGGAGTAAAAGAAGGCGGGTTGAGGGTGAATGCGCTATACAAAAGGTAGGTCATGTGGATATAGGATTCACCACAGTTAGATGGGGACAATGCAATTGGTTCGGTTGTGACCGGAACAGCCACAACGCCCAGATTTGTTGGGGACTAGTTTTTTTCTTCTTAGGGGGCTGCAATACAAAGCAAAGGTTATTATTGTTAAAATATAAAGTAAGATGTTAATTGTCGTGGAGGGTGAAACTCTTACCGGGATCTCTCTTGTTGATGCGACACACTTAACTTTTGGGCGGCCAGGTGAAAATCGAGTCTTTGGCGGAAGAATGATGACAGATGTGATCGACTCAGGGATAAGATGGTCTCCCAAGGGGGCCTCAGGGTATATGAATCCCGCATATGTATCGATCCATGATTGTACTTTGTAGCAGTCTCCAAAAATTTGGACATTGGGGAGACCTATAGTGTTTGCAGCCACCAGTGCATGGCCGCAAGGGATATTGAGCTTCTGGAAGAATTGACATGTACAAAAAATTGGTTTACAGTGAGACATTATTTGAATGTCCCAAAAGACCCCTAATTTGGTAGCTCTAATCAGTGATGTTTTCTATCTTGTTGCCTTTGGTAAGCTTGATGTGTGTCTCCATAACCTTCTCGACCTCAGGTGTAACAAAACCCCTATACTTTTCTGTTTTTTTCCTTCTTGCAGAGAACCATAGATCCAACATGCGCTCTATGAACATGAACAACTCAATTATAGGAAAATATTTGGATTTGGTAAGAGCATTTTTGAGATGCTCAGTAATGTTGCTAGTTAGAAGGTTGTAACAATATTTTAGGTAGTAAGTCCTAGACAATTTGGCAGTGCCAATTCCTTCTAGGTATTTGGGGCAAGCCCCATTTGCTTGCCTGATTTTCCCGAAGCTAAGGTCGAAATCTTCGCGGTGGTAACAAAATGCAGCCTCACAAACCATTTTTGCTAGGCCTTTGTTTTTGTATCGGGACACAACATTCCGCATTAAGTGGACTATGCATACTCCGTGGTGGGCCTTCGGAAAACTGCTCGCTTGGCTTTGATAATAGAAGAGTGACGGTCTTAGATGATGGAAAGAGCATTTGAATCAACAATTATCCTTTCAAGTTTGGTGAGGAAACATGTCTAGGAATGCTCAGTTTGACCATCAACAACAGCAAAAGCCAAGGGGAACACATGGAAGTTAGCATCTTGCCTGCTAGCAGTGAGTAGTACTTCATTGTATTTTATCGATAGATGTGTCCCATCAATAACAAGAACATGGCGTACACGAAGGAACCCGTGTATTGAAGCACCAAAAGCAAGGAAGCCATAAATGAAACATGTGTGGCCTTCTAAATCATGCTCAGTTTCAATTGCAGTTACAGTGCCGGGGTTGGTTGCTTTTAGCCTCTCAAAAGAGGACGCCAGATCGAGATAATAATTCTCAACTTTGCAAACTGTGTGTCTATAGCTTCCTCTTTTACCCTGTGGCATTTCATGTATGAAGCAGAGATGCGAAGGTCTTCCAAAACCATCTGCTGAAGCTATAGTGATTTAGGTCCGTTGACGGGTTCACTGTAGCGAGAACGGTAGACATGTGCAATGATTTAGGATGTATCCTTCTTCCTATTAAGGTTGCGGGTATCCAGAGTGCAGGAGTGTAGAAGCTGGGCCTTTTTTATAGTTTAGTAACCACAATTCGTGAGCTCTTTTGCCAGTATGCACCAATCGCAACGAGTATCGTGACAACTCAGAACAAACAAATGCCTAGTGGTATGGGATTTCCTGAAATGGAATTGCTGCTTGATTGCGTAGATAGCTAGGACAATTTGATTGTTCTGCTTAGTTGCATACAGTTTCTCAACAAATGGTTCCTCGTCAATCTCGTTTATATTCAAGTCGGGCACATCTTCAACTTCATATGAAAGGTCATAAAAAAGTGGTGGTATGTCAAATTCCTCATCACTAATCTCTGAGAGTGGCCTCGTCTCGCGCACTAGAGGGGTCGAGCGGGGGAGGGGGGGTGGGAGGTTGGGGTCAGTTGGGTAAAAGGGGTTGAAGTGTACATGTGGACGTCAACGTTGTTGTACATGTGGATAACTATGTTGATGTACGGTGGGGGCGGGAGGGGGTTGGCTTGTCCTGGTGAACATGTGAACGTTGAAAGTTGTTGTGCATGTGGGAAACTGTGCTGATGAACGCTGGTGTTGTCGGGTTTAGGCTTCCAATAGGTTGGTAGTTCTCCCGATATTAGCATAGTGTGGTCAAACATCACTAGCGGTGCAATGAAAGATATGTAAAGCAGTTTCGGAACATGGATGCCAGCCATGACCTCAGTAACATCAGAACTGCCAAAGTGGTTATCAAGAAAAGGGTCCCATAAGTCATGGTCATATCTTCGGGGTTGGACTTCTTCAACGCCAAGAGACAGTGAATTCTCTGAACCATTTTCCTCCTCGGACTTCCAACTGTCAGGAATGTTGTCGGTGTCTTCTTTGAACATCTTTTCTAGCATCTTGTCTGCACATGATATTGTTTCATCAATAAGTGAGGAACGGTGGATCTTCGGTGGAGCTGTTCGAGGGCTGGTGACTGTGTTGATAGGTTGTCTAGGCATATCTTCAAGGAAATCTTCATCACCGAGAAGGAAAAAACTAGGAATTTTTGATGCTGCTGTTGAAGGTGGAGAGGGTCCAGTTGAAGGGGGACGGAGACCAGGAAAACGGTTGAAAAGGTTGTGCATTTCTTTGATAGGTTGGTAGGCGTAGTGAACGAGAAAGGGTTTTCATCTACTTGGCTCACTTGAATTGTGCCTGGTTTTATGTTGAAGGTAACAAAAGATTCATTTCCTTGTGAGTCTCAAAATGACGGTAGAAGTACAAAACATACCCATCGTGGGTCAGCATGACCGGTGGTGTTGAGATACCGGTTGCAAATTCCTTAGTTTTTGACGGCCAATAGCTCAGTGAGGTGGAGGGGAGAGCTTCAGTGTTGGCAAATAACTCCTTCAAGACATTGCTCTGCAGTTTAAGCAATGGCGTTGTGGCACGAATTATAACGATCCTTAACATGGGTGCTTGTCGATAGAGACTGTCTAGCTGCCATGGTTGGATTTCTTCCATTCGTCGATGATAACCATACAGTGATCCGCCATGGAAGATAGCTACAAAAAGAAGAGAAAAAAACATTAGTTAGAGTTTTCAAATTATAGTTAAAAAGAATTTAATCAAGATTATCTCACAAAACGCAACTTATAATCCAATAAACATTGTTGAGTTTTCAGGATTGATTAGCAAAGTTATTTTTTTGTGATGAACACATAACGATACAGCTGTTGGGGATAAAAGAAAGTGAACAATGTTGCTTGATCTGGGTCGTCAAAATAAAAGGATGGAAAGTGATCGATTAGTTGTTGTTAAATGGCAAAGAGCTAGTTTTTTCCAGATTTGTCTAATTGAATCTCAGTCGTCCAAATATTAACAAGATCAAGGCGTGGGATTGAAGCTCGCTAAAGGTGAATCTAGTTAGGAAAATGGAAGTTACCATATGATTGAGAACTAACAAAAAGGTGATGAGTCAATTAAGGCCCACCCTTAGTTCCTATAGAAAGTATTTTTGTGTTTGACAAAAAAAAAATAGAAAATATTTTTGTTTTTTTTTCCTCGAACGGTCATTCTATTACTCAATCTTGAAGTGGTCTAGAAATCCAAATCGGAATAGAACAACCAACAAAATAAATAGATCTATGAAAAGAACGAGTATTTCGTGCTAGTGCATCCGCAGTTCCATTATGACTTTTCGGGATATGGCTTAACTCAAAATCAGAGAAACAAATCAGAAGTGTTTGGATCGTCTCTAGTTCGGTTGAAAAGTTCAGCCAATTTTACGGTTCCGAAATCATTGCTATGATGTCCTTGCAATCCGTGCCAAATCGCTGACATTATTTTTGTTTAACAATGTGTCCTACGGTGTAATCAATATTGAGGAAAATAACATTACGTGTAATACTTTCCTATACAATACAACAACGCGCAGATATTCAAATATTTACTTGATTACACAATTATTATAATTATTTTTATTACAAGTTATAGTTCTTTTAATTCCTAACCGTATGGTTTTTCTTTCCTTCGTGTTATATTATTTACTAAGTTTTGGAGTTATTTATAATAAATAAATGGTTTTCCTGGATTACTATTAACAATGGAGTGATGTATGATATTGTTACTTTTTCAGCAACAATCTTTCCTCTTTAACATGTCTGAAAAATAAGTTAAAGAAAATATGTAAGAACAAATATAAACAATCAAATAGTTAACAGAATAGCTTTTAATTTTTTTGTTGAATTCTTTCCCATAATAACAAAATATTTTATAATAATTTTATTTAGATTTTGAATATAATTTTCTAAAAATTCGAGTAAGCAATATTTCAACATACTAAATTTGCTATAGGTAAAATATGCGCTATGGTCTCCTATATAATTCTTTTTCTTTTTGAAAGGGTCCTATGTAAAAACAAACTATGCATCATAAGTATGGTATATATTATTTGCGCCAGAAAAGTATGGTATATATTAACAGTATTGTAAGGTAGTGTACATGCTTCCTTCCTTTCTTCTATGTTCAAGGGGATTCTTTACTGTTTTGATCCCAGTAAAATGTTTACTAGGGGTTCTCATTTTGTGGGCTTTCCATTTCCTTGAAAATATTTTTATAATATAATTATATAAACTTATTAAATATCAAATAAAAAGAATTAACTTTGAAAAGTTTTTAAAGATGAAAGATATTGAATGAGTTTTATATTTTTATAATAGTAACAAACATATATATTTTTAAAATTTAGTTATAATATTTTAACATATTTATTCTTTTACATATGTAAATTTTATTTAGTCTTTTTATCCTACAATTATTTAAGATATTTTTTATACTATGAACATTACAATTTGATGCGAAAAGTACCGGTTTAACTCATTTTTTTACAAGTGAGTAGAGGCCCCAAAATCCCTATACCCACTCTGCGTCTAACCCAGCTAGAACTGAGCTATATATTGTTGGGGTCAAAAACGGTAATCTTAAAATCAATGTTCAAGATTGCTAAGACAAACAAAAACCATGCACATTGTCTAGTCGCCCACGGGCAACTAGACAAGCAACATTGTCTAGTCGCCCAAGGGTGACTGAACAAGAAACACCGTCTAGTCACCCATGGGTGACTAGACTCCAAACACCATCTAGTCTCCCATGGGCGACTAGACACGGAACACTGTCTAGTCCCTCATTGGCGACTAGCCACTCACCAATGTCTACTCTCCCATGAATGACTAGACAGTCACCAATGTCTAGTCGCCCATGGGCGATTAGACACTCACCAATGCCTAGTCGTCTATGGGCGACTAGAACACACCATCCTTACCATCCTCTCCGTCCTATCTTTGCTAAGACGTCTCTTGTTTCGTACTGATTGGAGTTTCCGTAAAAGTTTTAAAATAAAAATCGTATAACTTGTTTTATCGCCAAAACTTCAAGACAATCGTGTAAAACGACAACGGTTAACTCACCGACATTGTCTCGATTACATGAGTGATTTCTTGTTTTGTGGAACCAAACATCGTATAAAAGTATGAAGGATATTTCTCCGAAATAAATCGTAAAATCGCCAAAATCGTAAAACGGCCCCAAAGGATCTAAAAAAGATAAATGCCCACTTACGATTTTAGACGAGAATAAACCCAATTGCAATGATGGTCTACTGGATTTTCGCAAAAGATAAATGAAAAAGAAGATAATTGTCAAATCTCAGGATAATTATGGAAAATCAAGAAGATAAAGAAGATTTTTGCGGAGATAATCTCGAATCGAGGGCATAAAAGGAAAGACGAACGACCAAGGAGACCTATATAAAGAAGAGCTAAGACAAGGAGTGGGTGATTCAAAAATTAGGGTTTGGGGGGGGGAGTTATTGTTAGGTTTAGGACAACTTAGGATCTAGGCGGCTAGACTAGCGAGTTTGATACTTAGAACTTTTTACTGTTTTGTTTCTTTTGTTCTCCACTGTTGACGAATTTCTGTCCATCTATTTTGGTGAATATCTGTAACTTCACTTTTTCTTAAATCAATAAAACGCCTATGTGCAATCTCTTTAGATACCTTGTTATTGTCTAATTTTCATATTCATGTGAAACTTAGGGTTTCTTAGCTTTCCTCCATTCACTAAAATCGACAGTGCGAATTTTGGTTCCCACAGTTTGGCACTAGAATGAGAGGGAGGGGTCGGATTCTCTAACACCATAATCACCAAATGATCATGAAGCGGTATGTCTAGCCAAACAGACAGTGTTGCTATCTCTTTCAAGGACAGAGCAACAACCACTCAGGCCAACCCTCATAACGATCTCCTTTTCACCGAGCTGATGATCCAGGATATCGATGTCGCAAGAGTATTGGTCGATATCAGAAGCTCGGCCAATATTATATTCAAAGATACCCTCAAAGAATGAAAATTGAGCTCTCTGAAATCATAGAAATTCCAAGCCCGATAGTGGGATTCTCGGGAGAAGATACTATGACCCTCAGCTCAATTAACCTCGTGGTTAAAGCTAGGAGCATAACCACAATCATGGAATTTTAGTTGTGGACCTGCATTGTACAACGCAATCATGGGCGTTCCATGGATTAATTCCATGTAAGCTATCCCTTCAACGTACCACTTGTGTGGCAAATTTCCGACTACTTCCGGAATCAAAACCATCTTGGGAGATCAGAAAATATCGCAAGTCTATTTCTCCGCGGAATTAAAGCGAAAGAACTCAACGACAAAAACTCTGTCAAAAAAGAAAAAGAGATCGACTTCCGTCTAAAATGCCCTAGAACAAGATGAAACATAAATATTTTGGCTATTACGGAAAGCCGAGGCCTTATAAGAAAAGCGCAAACCGGCTTGCAAAACTGTTGTGTCAATGTCTCAACGAGAAATTATTTGAACATTGCGTTAACATCGGCACTAACCTTTGTGATCCCTTGAAAACGGAGCTTATAGCCTGTATGAAAAAGAACTTGTACACGTTTTCTCGGGCTGCGGAAGACATGCCAGGGACCGACATCAACAGAACATATCACGAACTCAATGTTGACCCAACTTTCAAACCTGTAAAATAAAAAGACGAAAGTTGGGAACAGAACGCGCCACCACAGTAAACGACGAGGTCGACAAACTCCTCAAGTCGGATCCCTAACGGAGGTCAGATATCCACACTGGCTCACAACCCCGGTTGTGGTCAAAAAGAAAAATGGAAAGTGACGAGTTTGCGTTGATTTCACCGATCTCAACAAGGCATGTCCGAAAGATAGCTTCCCACTACCACACATCAATCGCTTGGTAGAAGCAACGGCAGGGAACGAGCTCCTATCTTTCATGGATGCTTTCTCGAGATACAACAAAATTATGCTAAATCCCGACGATCGCAAGAAAACTGCATTCATTACATTTCGCTGAACCTATTGTTACATAGTAATGTCTTTTGGTCTCAAGAGCACTGACACGACTTGCCAATGACTCGTAAACCGCATGTTCCCTGAGCAACTATAAAAAAACATGGAAGTTTACATCACTGATATGCTCGTAAAATCTCTCAAAGGACGCAATCATGTCGCCCACCTGCACGAATGTTTCAAAAGACTAAACTTGCACAACATGAAACTAAAGCCGGCCAAATGCATGTTCGCAGTGGCATCAGGGGAGTTCCTCAGGTATCTAGTCACATATTATGGAATCAAAGCTAACCCGAAGCTGATCAATGCACAGATCGAAATGGCGTCTCTGAGGACAAAGCATGAAGTACAAAGGTTAACAGGGAGAGTAGCAGAGCTTAATCGCTTCATCTCGCGATCAACAAACAAATGCTTACCCTTCTACGACACCTTAAAGAAAACAAAAAGTTCGACTGGTCCGAAGAATGTGAAAAAGCTTTCCAACAGCTGAAGCATTATCTACACTCCCCCAGTTCTCGCGAAACCTGTCGAAAGAAAGTAGTTATTCCTATATATCGAGGTATTCACGACAGCTGTAAGCGGCGTTCTCATCAGAGAAGAATGCGGCAAGCAAAAACCAATTTTCTACGTAAGTAAAACCTTGCTGGATGCCAAAACGCGGTACCTCTAATGGAGAAGCTGGCACTCGTTGTCGTAATGTCATAGCGAAAACCGAGACCGTACTTTCAGTCGCACGCGATCATAGTCCTCGCATCGTTCCCACTACGAACGATTTTACAGAGACCCAGTCAATCAGGGAGGCTAGTAAAGTGGACAGTCGAACAAAGTGAATACAATATCGAGTATCAGGCAAAAACTTGTGCAAAGTCACAAGTACTCACCGATTTCTTGGTATAACTCCTCACGGAAGGCATCACAAACCAAGAACATAATTCGATGTGGACCCTTCATGTCGACGGGTCTTCATCCAAACAAGGCTTGGGGATTGGAATTCGACTCAAATCGTCGACTGGGGAAGTGTTAGAGCAGTCATTCAGACTAATTTTTCAAGCATCAAACAACGAAGCTGAGTATGAAGCTCTCGTTGCGGGTTTGCGACTAGCTCACGGTCTCAAGATACGTAATATCCATGGTTATTGTGACTCCCAACTACTAGCAAACCAATCTAGCTCAGAACTTCGATCAATTCACTCTCACTCGAATTCTCCACATGGAACACGCCCAGGCCAACGCCCTAGCGACCTTAATTTCAAGCTAAGATCCAGGTCTCAGAGGTGTAATCCCCGTGGAATTCATAGAGAAACTGAGCATCAGGCCACCGATCATAGTAAACCTAATCAACTCACAAGATGATGATGACGATGACATCCAGCCTGAGGAAAACTCCCCGAAGAAAAGTGGGCGGCCCAAAAATTAAAACTAGGGCCGCACGATACATCCTAGTAGACGGAAAACTCTACAAATGGAGGTTCTCCGGACCACTTATGACCTGCGTGAAAAGAGGCGCAGAAAATCATGGAGGAGGTCCACTCTGGATCTTGCGAAACCACTCTGGCGAGATATCCCTCGCAATCAAAATGAAACGCCATGGGGTGGGCACAAGCCGAGTACTTGGTATTTTCGGTATACTTAGTACTCGGCTTGACTTGTACGAGTATTCAAACTTTGGACTTGTACTTGGTTTATTAAAAACGAGTACTTACAGTTTCAAGTACTTGCAAAAACTAATGAACTTGCAAGTTACTTGCCTCGTTTTATTACTTGTTACTTGTAAATTATTTGCAAATTACTTGATAATTATTGATAAAGTATTTGAGAATTATTTAAAATTTAAAGGTAAATAATTTTATTATATATAAATAATATGTCATTGTTTTTGTTTTGTCATTTTTTCTTGTATTTTAGTCATTCGTGAAGTCGATTATATACAAAATGTTTTTTCTAAGATGCTTATATATATATATCACTTATGTTTCATTTACTTAATTTTTTTAATATAAACTAGTTTTTTGACTATGATTTAGAAAAATGTATCTTTGTTCATTAATAAAAACGAGTAATAAACCAAACAATCCCAAATAATTAATTTTGATTTTATTATTTTATATTTATAAAAGCTTAAATAGGCTACTTGATACACGACTTGATTAGAACAAGTATTCGACTTTAAGGATCATGTATCAATCAAGTAACGAATCGGAAGTAACTAACCAGTAATTGTTGTCACTCATAAAATACATAAATTTTAATTAACTAATGAAGTAGATACTAAGTATTTAATAAACCAAATAATATATAATAAGTAACCGAACCAGTAAAGAATAACAAGTAACAAACCAAGTAACGAGCCAAGTAGTTAAAAATAAAAAAAGAACTTGATACTTGACTTGTACTTTCAAGTAATAAAATTGGATTACTCGTTACTCGACTTGATTGTAACAAGTACTTGTTTTTTCAAACCGAACTGAGTCAAGTAGCGAGTATAAGCCGAGTATCAAACATTTATTCCCAGCCCTATGGTTACTTTTGGCCAACGATGATTAAAGATTGCAAGAGATTCGCACAAAAGTGCGAAAAGGCCAAAGGCACGCACCAACAATCCATCAACCCGCAGAAGTACTCTCGTCAATTTCAGCGTCATACCCATTCATGTGGTGGTCTATGGACATCGTCGGTCCTATGTATAAGTCCAAACAGAAACACTTTCTCCTAGTTTTAACAGATTTCTTCCCGAAATGGGTCAAGGCAGATTCATACCCGAGCATAAAAGATGTCCAAGTCGATAGATTCATATAGAAAAATATCATCTACAGACATGGAATCCCGTACGAAATCATAGCAGACAATGGATCTCAGTTCATCTCGACTAGATTCGAGGCGTACTGCGAGAAATGGAAGATACGACTAGACAAGTCGACTCTTAGATGCCAGCAAGGTAACGACTAAGCTGAAACTATAAACAAAACCGTCCTAGATGAGCTTAAGAAATGCTGAGACGCGAAAAAGGGTCGATGGGCCGAAGAGCTCGAAGGGGTCCTACCCATCGGATGACTCCAAGACGAGCAACAGGATAAACTCCATTTGCCCTCGTCTATGACCAGAATGCATGATCCCGGTGGAAGTATAGTTCCACAAAATTCACAGGAGACTACTCCCAGAACTCGAACACTTGAACAATTGATGCTATTAGACGATCTCGACCTCATCAACGAGCGCGAGGATAAAGCTTTTGTGAGAATTCAAAATTATCAACAAGCGGCTACAAAGTACTACAACTCGAACGTATGTAGCCGCAGATTCAAGGAATGGGACTAAGACCTACACAAGGTTTTCCAGAAACACGGGAAAACTCAGAGCAAACTGGGAAGGGCCTTACAAAAAGTAGTCCGACCAGGTACATACAAAATCGCCAACATGCAAGACGTCAAAATTCCAAGAACCTGGAACGAGATGAACCACAAGAAATACTATCACTAAACAATCTCATCACAACAAAATGAACTACGAGACAGCTTGATCCTGAAAGGGGTACGTAGGAAATTCGTCACAAGACGAGTTCAGTTATCATCCTCTCTAAAAAGGGGCAGGAGTGGGTATGTATACGTATACTCGTATACTCCCATTTTTCTAAATATTTGTTCGCTCAGACTCGATATTTTAAAAAGAAAGTAAACAACACAGAAAATGCGGACAGAGTTATAATAAGTCTCGCTAACCTCTTATACAAAGTAACACTTAGAGGCTACAAAAAAACAAACAAAGCGCTTAAATCAACGCCCGAAAAACAACAAATAAATTTTGAAATCAATATCATCAAACCTATTCAACAATCGAAAAACTCTTTAAGTCCGCAAACGTTCAATCAAGAACTGCGGAAAATCAAAGAAAACCCAACATTCAGCATCACGAGACGTTGCAAACGCCTGAAGAAACCGTTTTTCAACAAAATACATTCCTAATTGGAACCTCCATCTCGAAAGATCAAACAGTCCTACGCACTAATGCCTATTCTTCGCGAAGACTCAAAACGGTAACATCTACCATCATGTTTGTTGGTGATCACAGCAAACGACTCCAACGTCCTAAATAGTGAAGCCATCTCCTCCCATAGAGATAGCTCTCCGACATCCGACACAAGGATAATAGCGCGCTATAAAAGAAATCCGAACTTTTGGTCAACACTTCCATATGACTTCAAAATTTTCTTTGGAGAGCCGCTCAGTTCCCGAGGAAAGCAAGTCGTATAAGCCTAGAACTCATCGCAGACTTTAAAATGAGACATAACAAGGTCGCAAACGCTACTAGTAACATAATCTGAAATAGTTACTGCAAACTCTAAACTGTTACTAGGCCTAGATCGTACCCTAAACCCAACACACTGGTCTCGAACATCTCAAGGAATGATATCTAACTGATACGAGATCCTAAAGCATGTCTCTTCGCTCATGCTCGTACGTTCATACGATTTCGCAAAATAAAAAACATTTCAAATGTTTCGCCGAAAACTAACGACGAATGTGACGTTCTACTAAGATTTAGTTAAGAGATGATAACTCGTATTCTTACCTATACACACGCTCTTATGCTTTGAAAACATAACATAACGTTTATTATAAAGTCGCAAAGCAACAGGGATTCAAAGCCACATAAAGCCAGTCCCGAAAACATAAAACATGGCCGCACACGGCCAAATCAAACACAACCATAAAACATTGAAATCAAACGTCCCGAACGGGACCATAACCTTACTCATCCACGAGAGGCGGACCTTGTCCTTATCCATCACGTCACCAGGGATTGAAGCCGCGTCACCTGCGCCTCTCTCGACCACATAGCAAATCTCAACGTCCATGGGATCCTACCCCTCGAGGGTATCCGAAGGCGGCGGAAAAGTGCACTGAGACTTTAGATCAAATTGAAAATATTCTCTACGGTTGCCAGTTCTGCTTTACGGACAGACAGCCTGGCCTCTTCGGCCTCTAGCGACGAAGTTCATTCGCCCTGAAGTAGCTGGACGCCCCCTTCGATAACCGCCAGAGCAAGAAACCTTCCACGAACTTCAGTCATGGATTCAAGGGAACTAGAAACCCTCACCAAGTAAGATTGAAACTCGACCTTAGACTCTAAGACCCTGCATCTCGATGAACCTTCTCCGTTGTCAATCCGACACTGTAGGTGATGCAACTCCAAAGACTTTGGCCTTCCTAGCCTTCTTCTCTTTGAGAAAGGAACTTGTTGTCTTCACGAGATCCCTCTCCAACTCACTAAACCGAATTTACAACGTCAATACCTCGAGAGAATTGACTTCCTCGATAGCTCCCAACTTCGCCTCAAGCTGCCAAGATCTATCTTTCAATTCAGCAAGCTCTTTCAAAAAACGCTCGACCTCTGATCCGAAGTTGTTAATCATCCTGTTGATCAAAGACAAGAACTGCAGAACAAAGAGAAATGAGAAAAGATCTAACACACCGAAAAAGAATCTTAAAACGAACCTTGGCACGGTACGGCGTTATCGATCTCGAAGCCCCCAGGGACGAAGGCCCAATCTCGCTTCCTCTAACACATCTCATGTTCTTAGCTTTCTTTGGGTTTGTACAAGCCCTCTTACGACCCTTCACCACAATGATTAGAGTGGTACTAAGGGCACGTAACCCCAAGATAATTTCTCTCTTGGCCGGAGGAAGAGGCATCAACTCAGGATGTTGTTCAGTATCGGTAACAGAAACCAGAGTCGTAGAAGAACCCGTCGACTGTGCCAAAACCTCTATCGCAGTCACTCCACCTTCAGGAACGATCGGAGTGGAAGATGGAAACCCGACAATGGAGTTCAAGGAAAATATCAAGAAGGAGTGGTCTGTCGGATCAACATGGGAGGATCTCCCCGCCTTGGCATCACGTCAAGTCAGATCCTCCCGAAAAGCGAGATACTCAGCCACATGAGTTGGAACGCCACCAGGAGAAGGATAGTTTGATGAACTCGCCTGAAGGACAGCTACACTCCCAGTCTCGTTGCTTCTTTTCTCAACGTGAGATGAAGTCATCTTGTTTCGAAAAAAGCTCTCAAGAAAAAAAATATATGAAAAGTTAGAGAAGTGTGGAATGAATGAGGAGCGTAGGTCCTATGCTTATAGAAATTTTTCTGCAGTTAGAATAATCGACAAAATATTGCCGTAGATTCCAATTGAGCGTACATCACTCAATCGTAAGATTCGCACTCGAAACTTACGAGTTGGGGGCTAATTGTTGGGGTCAAAAATGTAATTTTGAAATCAACGTCCAGGCTTCCAAAGACAATCCCCCGAAGGAAACTTATTCTGAACAATCATACAAAATAAGTTTTGGGACAACCAAGAATCATGCACATTTTCTAGTCGCCCTTAGGTGACTAGACAAGAAACACTGTCTAGTCGCTCATGGGCGACTAGACTCGAAACACCATTTAGTCGCCCATGGGAGACTAGACACTCACCAATGTTTAGTCTCTCGTGGGCGACTAGACCATACCATCCTTACCAAACTACCCATCCTATCTTTGCTAATCTGTCTCTTGTTTCGTCTCGATTAGAGTTTCCATTAAAATTTTACGATAAAAATCATAAAAGTTGTTTTGTCGCCAAAACTCCAAGACAATCGTGTAAAACGACAACATTTACCTTAAACTGCGACATTGTCTCGATTACATGAGTGTTTTGTTATTTTTCGGAACCAAACATCGTATTAACGTATGAAACACGTTTTCTCAGAAAGAAATTGTAAAAATTGCCAAAATCGTTAAACGATTTTGGACGAGAATGAACCCTATTGCAATGAAGGTCTACCAGATTTACGAAAGGATAAATAAAAAAAAGATAATTGTCAAGTCTCAAGATAATTAAGGAAAATCGAGAAGATAAAGAAGATTTCTACGGAAAATAAACTCGAATCGGGGGCAGAAAATGAAAGACGGCCGACCTAGAAGACATATATAAAGAAGAGCTGAGACAAGGAGTGGGGGATCAAAAATTAGGGTTTTGGGGGAAGTTATTGTTAGCTTATAGGAGAACTTAGGATCTAAGGGGCTAGACTAGCGAGTTCGATACTTAAAACGTTTTATTGTTCTGTTTTTCTCTTCATTGTTGAGGTATTTCCGTCCATCTATTTTTTGGTGAATTTCTGTAACTTCGTCTTAAATCAATAAAAAGCCTCTGTGCAATCTATTTTAATATCATGTTAATGTCTCATTTTCGTATTCGTATGTTTACGCAAGGAACCCGAGACCTCAAGAAAATTTAGAGTTTTTTAGTTGAGGAATATTGGGATCATTTTATTATTTTCAGATGAGGAATATTACCAGAAAATGTGACCAACAATGTTGGGATCATTATATTATTCTCATCATTATTAAGCACTATGGACGAATAAATGAATAAAAGAGGAAAATAGTATGTGTTTCAAAAAAAGAGGAAAACAATGTGAAATTTTGTTTTTTTACGACAAATGACTCTTCTATTACTCATAGAACTTGAGGTGGTCTGGGAATCCATACCAGAATAGAAGAATCAATAAACAACAAATTACAATAGAAAGAATGAGCAATCCTAGCTAAACTATCAGCCGTCTAATTGAATTGTCTTGGAATGTGGCGAATTTTGAAGTCTTGAAAACGTCTTTTTCAGAGCTAAAACCTCTTCTATCTCCGTTGAGAAACTCCGTCATTCGTGCTACTCAATACATTATATACACAGTGATTCTTTTGGTGACAGAAAATAAATAGTGAAAGAAACTGGTCATAATAATGTCAGAAAATAATTTAAGACAAAAAATATTTAAACTCTCAAAAAGCTGATGAAAGTTTCTATGGGAAGAAATATTACCAGAAAATGTGGCAAACAATGTTGGGATAATTTTATTATTTTCATCATTATTAAGCGTCATGGAGGAATAAATGAATAAAAGAGGAAAATAGTATGTAAATTTTGTTATACTACTCAATATATATACACGATGATTCTTTTGGTGACTGATAATAAATAGTGAAAGAAACTGGTCATAATATTGTCAGAAAATAATGTTGGGATCATTTTATTATTTTCATAATTATCCAGCGCTATGGACGAATAAATAAATAAAAAAGGAAAATAGTATGCATTTCAAAAAAGAAAGGTAATCTTTTAAATAGATATTTTGAAGTTTTTGTCATAAAAATAGAATTCGAAAAAATGATCAAAATATTTTTTTTTATTTTTACAAAATTTATTTATTTTTTTATTTTTTTTTAATTATAAAACCTCATCTCCAAAATCCCACCCCATAACTCTAAACCATAAGTCAAGATTACTTAATTCAAGGGTATAAATGTATATTTATACTCTTTAATAAAATCTATTTCGATCATTTTTAAAAAAAAATATTTTGATGACAAAAACATTTTTAGATTTATCTTATGGTATTTCTTTAAAAAAAAGGAAAATAGTATGGAAATTTTGTTATACTATTCAACACATTATATACACAGTGATTATTTTGGTGACGGATAATAAATAGTGAAAGAAACTCGTCACAATAATGTCAGAAAATAATTGAAACAAAAAATATTTAAACTCTCAAAAAGCTGTTGAAAGTTTGTATGGGAAGCAATCTGAGTTTGGTGAATTTTCGTCAACATTTGTTTACGCCTTATGGTGAGACGTCGTGACTCTACGATCCATTTTCTTTGATGGCGACTGGTGAGAGGGTGTTTGGGTGGGGGCGGGGGGATATGGGGGGATCTTTTTCATGATACCAACGTGTTTCATATATTTATAACTCAAAAAGAAAAAATTAGGTGGTTTAATATTTTCAAAACTTTTTTTTTAATTGTAACATTCCGACATCCCACGGTTAATGGACCACCCACGTGCGTTGTTTGATATGTGGATCTTATCCCATTCTAACAGTCTGTGCGTAAATTTTTAAAGGCTCGAAATCAGTGTTTACTGACCTTGTAATCACCACCCAACTTTTCTCCGTGTTTTGGCTTCACTCACAGGGTATCGCAAAACACTTTCCAATAGGTCACTCATCCTTCCACTACTTCAGTATAAAAATGTTTAACTCTAGAGTTGTAAACGGATATGTGACACAAAAGGTAAATACACTTTGGTGACATAGGTAGCCAAAATCAATTCTATTAAGCACTTCATTGTTTACGAGAAATAAGGATATTACAATTCATCCCCACTTACATAATGCAGAGTCCTCGTTGTGCCCCATGACATGTCTTAAGAAGCCTCTCGGGTCATAACCGAGATGACTAACCAGCTCTGATACCACTTGTAACACCCCGACTGCTCAAGGCTAATGGGCCACCCACACCTGCTCTCTTGGCCCGTGGGCCCCATCCCGTTCTAACGGTTGGCACGCAAATTCTCCAAGGCTCGAAATCATTGTTTACTGACCATGCAATCACCACCCGACCTTTCCCTATCTTTTGGCCTCATTCACCCGGTATCGCGAATCACTTCCCGATAGGTCATCCATCATTTCACTACTCCAGCATAAGCATGCTTAACTCTAGAATTCCTAACGGATGAGTGACGGAAAAGGTAAGTGCACTTTAATAACCTAGGTACCAAATCAATTATATTAAGCATTTCATTGTCTACCAGAAAACAGGATGTTACAACCACTTGTAATGCCCCGATCGCCAACGGCTAATGAGTCGCCCACGGCTAATGAGTCACCCACGCCCGCTCTCTCAGCCCATGTGTCCATCCTATTCCAACGGTCAATGCGTAAAATTTTCAAGGCTCGAAATCATTGTTTACTGACCTTGCAATCATCACACGACTTTTTCCCGTGTTTTGTATCGCGAATCACTTCCCGATTGGTCACCCATTCTTTCACTACTCCAGCTCAAGCATGCCTAACCATGAAGTTCTACACGGATGTGTAACGGAAAAATAAGTTAACTTTAGTTACATAGGTAACCAAATCAATTATTTTAATTCTTTTTATATATCACGATTCGGGATGCTACAGAAATTTAGGTATCATTTAGAGCTGTAAGAGAAAACTTGTTACAGCCAAAAATGGATGGTTCTTTAATTTTTGAGTTCTGTGATATATATCCAAAATATAAAATAAGTAAGATCATTTAGAAAAGGGTACATGTGTTGTGAGTCTTTCACATTTGTCTTTTTCAATTTTTCTACATTCTCTTTTTTTTAATTATTATTTTAAAACTATTTTAATGTTGAAAGAGTCATTTAAATAATAAAGTGTTAATATTTTTATAGATAATCTTAAAGCCTAATGGAGATATGGCTTCTCAACTTTGTGTTGATAGTTCTTGGTGAAAAAAAATTCTCCAACTATTTATTTTCTTTCTTACACTTTTTTATTTTCTATTATTTATTTGGTAAAAAACTCCTCTTGAGAAAGGATAGTCCGGAATCATGTAGTGTCATGTAGATTTGGAAAAAAAAAACATACATATGTGAGAAGTACGATATAAGAAAAATACCTTACATACATGTTATACCTGTAATTTATTCATGAAGTATAGAAGTATAAACATATGGTTTTGGCATAGAAAAATATCTTACTTATATGCTATTCCAGTAATTTATTCACAAGGAAAAATACTGTAAAGACATACCATTCTTTGCTTTTTTTCTTAATCATTTTTGTTTTTTTGTTTCCACTAAATTCTGTTTTTTTACACACAGGTATAGAAGTACACAAATTTACGAATGTCGTATACACTACTGCTTGTGGAGAACTGCTTATGCGAAATGCATTAATCTAATAGCAGTTTCAGAGTCTGCAAGTAATGTCCTGGTTGAGGTTAAGCTTGCTAAAGTTTTACCACCAAATAAAAGAAGGGGCGCTGGTAGAAGAAGAAATAGAAGGTATGAAACAATAGAAGACAAGATAAAATCATTTCAAGAATCAAGAAAGAGTAAAAATCACAAGTGTCGCCGGTGTGGTATTGAAGGACGCAAGAGAGGAGCATGCGATATACCTATTTAGTCAGTCGATCCTTGTTTGTTCTGGTTTTGGTTAGTACTTTATCTTGGTATTTTTTGTTCAATGGACCCATTTATTTTTGGTATTTTCAACATTACTCGATCTCTATTTGTTCAATGGACACTTTGCTTGATCTCTGTTTGTTTTGTTCTTAATCGAACTCTACATTTTATTATTACTCGACCTTTGCTACATGTTACCTTCATCAGAACATATAGATACATTCTTCAAGTTAAAACAAATGACACATTGGTCTAAGAAAAACGACAATTTCCGAAAGTCTTACACTTATCTAAAGAAAACCGAACAACTAATTGTCTAATTTGAAAAAAAAAACAGAACAACATATTGCTCTAAGAGAAACGACAATTGCCCATGTGTTATGCATAAATCATGTACATGAAGACAATCACCAAACAACAGACAAACATAACTTTTCTACTTTTTTGATCTTCAGTTCTCTAATGCATTCGATGATATTTCTTGACAACGTGCAATTGCATCTTTCATCTCTTCAATTCCTTTCTCATGGGGTTTCACAATGGGGAATTGTCAATGATCAGAATTTCAACCACTTCTTGGATGTCTTCAATTTCTTCAACAGTTGACTTTTCAGTCCATTTGAACAAATGAGTTTTGTCTTTTAGAATTAACATCAAAGAAGCATTAGATTAAAACAGAAGCATGGTTATATCATTAAAATTCTCAGATCCCATCGAACAACAATGAAATAATCTTCCTGGATTTTTTATTGTTCTTGAAGTGAAAAGATCCACTGCTGCACCACAATTGTATGATGTCGCCAATCCACATCGTTTGGCAAGTCGATCTCTTGAATCAGACAAAGAAATGGCGGAAGACATGAGTGAATCAATCTCCAAATTTTTGCCCATGTATTTCTCTCTATCGAGGAAGAATGAGAAAGAAAAGGATTTAGGTCAAATCATTTTCATAAAACAACTTTGGTTCATGTCAGATATGACGTGTATTCTACCTAAGGCACAAATCAACAAAATTGAACTTAGCATCGAATACAACCTATTACTAAACGTTTATACTTTATCTTTGAATCCTCTTAGTTAGTGCAATACATGAAGCAAATAATGACGAGAAATGTACATAATTTGTGACTTTCAAGCCTCTCGATGGTAATCATTAGAGTTTAGAGTCTAAAGCCCTTATGTTTAGGGTTTGTAACATGTTTGTTTAGGGTTTAATTGGGGTTTGTTTGGGGTTTAGGGTTTGATTAGAGTTTTTAGGGCCTGGTTAGGGTATAGTTACAGTTGTATATGAGAGTTTAGGGTTTGGGGTTTTGGTTGATTAGGAATTACGGTTGTATGTGGAGTTTTTGGTCTTTCGGGGTTATGATTTTATAGCACATCATTCTTGCAAAAAATAAAAGTAGAGTTTTGTCACATCATTCATAAAACAACCAAAGCTAGAGTTTTGTCACATTATTCCTAGAAAAACCAAAGCTATAGTTTTGTCATAACGTTCCTAGAAAAACAAAAGCTAACAATAATTACACACATAATTAGTCTTCTGCAATGTCAAAGACATCAAACGTCTCATACTCCGAAAGCACATGTTGTGCCATAAGCTGAACTAAAATGGGATCATGTGCAGCCTCCCACATATCCACATCAATCTTTTGTGGGCAACCTATAATGATTATGTCATCTACTAAGTAAGGTCTAGACCAATCAGCACAAGACTTGTTCAATCTAGACTTCATTGGTTCCTCGGCAATAGAATATGGTGGCATGAGTAGATGCTTCTTGTTTTCAGGTGTCTGAACAGCCTTCACTACACGAGGAATCATAACGGCAAATTTATCCATTATTACCTATTATTGCCCCAAAAGGAATCAAAGACTTATACTCTTTTTTCAATGATGTTGACGTAGATGGCAATCCAGTGATTACCTGCGTAGGACGTTACTAAAGTTGTAAACAAAGCTATGTGAATGGAGACGTGTAGGGGAACCAATGATTACCATTTAAAAACAAAGGAAAGTAGAGACGATCAACATTGACACCCCAAACTTTATCAGTCCACCCATGAGATGGAAGCTCTCATCTCCTGTAACCAAGAAGAAAACCAGGTAATTCATAGCCTTTTTGTTTACCACAATCTTCTTGTATAAGAAGTCAATTTGGAGGCAGAACATAGCGCTCATGAAAGCCACACGATCTGGGGTCCGACACCTTAAAGATGTCTTCTCTCGCCATATATACATAAACACATCCATTTTCTGAATATTCATGAGGACATGAAACCGATGAAGCATCAAATATGTGTTAGAAATTATGATCATTCAAACTAGTAGAAGAATTCAATACCTCGTTTCCAAGCCATTTCAGCTACAATTATCCTTGTAGCTACTGTCATTTTAAATGATGTAAGACCAGTCCTTAAAGTGGTTGGATTCATAGACCATTCATGGAATCTATTCCATGATTCTTTTGAGACAAAATACAATGATGAATCTGAAGAACCATCTTGAGCCATTGGTGAATCACTGAGCTGAAGTTTTTTTGCATTGTCCTTTAGACCATTTCTCCCACAAAGAAGGCTGTGGAGTTGTAGTGTCTTCCATCGTTAAACTTTTGGTGTTTAGACTAAAGTCATTGGAATCCATCAACCACATGGTTTGTCTTTCTTATTGGTCTCCGATGGATCAAAGTCGGGCACATAAGAGGTCTGGGAAAGCCCTTCTAGGCCTTAGGTACATATCCCTTGGTTGATATCTTCTACTTGACTCAAATTCACATCCTGCTAATTCAAGATAAATGATCAAATGACAGTATAATAACAAGTACAAAAGTAACACCCATTACATGAACATCTTACACATAGTTCAATTATTTTACATTCTATGAGTCGCTTGATTCTATCATCCTCCACCTCACCTTTTCTGGAAAAAAGCATTGTCAAATGCCACCATATTCCCTTTCCAAGAGATGTATAGATATATGAAATCCTACACAAGAAAGGTAAACAACAATTAGTTTCTTATAACTCATTCAAACCAAATGAACTCATTTTAAACCTAGCTAGTTGCCTCTCGTACATAGATGTTCTCCAACCGAATGATCTCCTCATATGACACCTTCACAGCTCCCATATCCAACCGTACAAAGATGTTATCGAGTTTTTTCCCAAGAGATTTCCAATCTTTGGTATTGCTTTCATTTCCAAAATCTGCAAGTCATAGGAGAAGCCATCTAACACGTAACTAGTAGTTGTATCCTTCAGTTTGTCACAAATTTTGGCAATTGAATCTAGAAGAAAGTCAAACGTAGCAACACCCCAAGGATACTTTCGAATATTCTCAAGATCCATGACCACCTTTATGTATTTGAGAGGGATATTAGCCTTCTCATCTCTCACTAAAATCACACAAACAATGATGCAAAGATAAACTAGTTGTATTCGATAAGCTTTACGCCACTTCTTAACAGCTTCATTGTGCTTCTTCCACAGGTTCAAGATAGAAGTTCTCTCTTTTCTCTTCAACACTTTTCTCCAGATACCACCATCATTTTCTCCAGATACCACCATCATTTTCCCAGTCATCGGCTTCCTTAAGTGAAAGACTAGTGTTGCACTCAAGCCTAGTTATTGCGTCGAACTCTTGCAATGAAAATCGGAGTGGTCTCCTCACAAAGACAAACCAAAGCTTATGCCTTTTGTAGTGACCACCTCCCTACACAAGAAGCTGTGTATCACTCTCGCGGAATACCCAAGACCATTCTCATGCAACTTAAAAAATTGTGAAAAACCTGATCTTTCTTCACTTCTTTCAACTTCTTTGGCAGCCAAATCTCCAACTTCGTCATAATGTTTACCAACAGGTATTTATTATTGATCTGAATCCCTTGGGTCTCATCACCGTCCTTAAAAAGCTGCTTTGGAAACTCCTCATACATACCTACAAGCCATAAAAAGAGATTGTAAGTTCAACTCATTAGAAGACACATAGACATAGAGAATCAACATTTTAAAGTATCATAGAAAACTCAAAAACAACGAGAGCAATATAAGCCGGTTTTACATCTACAGTCTCTCTATTCTAAAATATGTGTTCCACCTAGTTTTAACTTCAAAAAGAACAACAATCTGAGCAATCGCTCAATAACATAAGATGTTTTACACGAGGCAATACTATCTTCACACGATTTTCACTCTTTCAGATACAAACCATAAAGAGACTCAAACATAAATCTATAATCTACATATACAATAAAAAGTAACATGCACATCTTAATTGATGTCTAGGTGATGACTAATCGACCCCTCGAACTAATTATAACTAAAATGAGATACAGTCAACTCTTAAAATTAGGTTTTTAAAATTCATAGGATGAAACACATATCATATGTAAATAATCATATGATTTTGATGAAACTGAGTCAACGAGAGAAGACGCCGAGAAACAAATATTGAGAAGAAGAAACATAGAGAAGAAGAAACAAAAAGTCTGAGGCAGAGAAAAGGAAATATAACAGATACACGGATTTTAACCGTGTGAAGAAGAAGATCATATTGCCACAGAAGAGAGGATGAAGCTTTCGGTTTCGGTGGACAAGACGAGAGAAGGGAGTTGTAATCTTAGGTTAACCATCTGCTTTACCTTTTTCTAGGATACCTTTATTTTTTATTTAGCAAAATTGTATTAACAAAATAATCAACAAATATTATAGATTTTAATTAAGTTAAATTTTGATTAACTGAAAGTTAAAATTGTATCAACTGCAATTAAAGTCATAAAGAGACAAAAATCTAAGATAAAATTCTATTGGGAAAAATCCAAGTTGAGAGAATCACATTTTACTAATTTTCTTATTTTCTGTATAAAAATTCCTGAGAATAATTATAATTTTGTATCGTTTTGAGTATTAATTAGTTAAATGACACTTGCAATACTAACGTTTTGTTTTAATTTAGTTTTATCCTTTTATGTTTTTTTTTAATAATAAGGGAGCCTCGTTACCTTTTAAAGTTTGCTGGTTAATGATGCTGTTGGGACACCTGATTCGGAATCTGTAAGTTTTAATAAAACCTTTGTCGTTTTTTATTTGTGTTCTTCTATGTACTAGTATCTCTTGGCAACTACGTATTAATTAATTGCATGCATGAGAGGAAGATGCGTCGTGTTGTCGTCTAATATTTGTTTTGTTATTGGTATTTTTCGATATCCATTGTATTTTTTTGTTATATTGTGACAAAAAATATATTTACAAATATTATTATTTTTTTAATATCACGTAAGTAAAAAATCGGTGTCACGTGACGTTTATGTATATTAATGAACTCAGCCGTAAAGCACGACAAACTTCGTAACGGCTGAGTTATGGTTATGTTGCGGCTGAGTTAAGCAACGCAGCTGATTTATGAGAAATTTGCTAACTTACGAACATAATTTCTGTTATTGATGACTGATTTACATAAATCTGTCTGATTTATGGGATAATGACTGACTTAAAAATACAAGTTATAGCTGATTTATACATCGGTGGGCTGATTTCTCGAAAATTCGGCTGAGTTGTAGTTAAGACATGATTGGGTTATGTTTCGCCGGCTAATTTAATGTACATCGCCTAACTAAGTTATTAAATTTACGGCTGACTTATGAGAGATTGTTATGTTGAGCTATTTTTAATCAGCCGTAATTGAATCGATTAATAGTAAATTCAGCTTAATTATGGCTGACTTATTAGCGAAAGATTAATTTTTAAAATAACATTCATTTAACGGCTGATTTTGACGATACAGCTGACTTATGATTTTTCATCCTAATTACGGCTGATATAATAGCAAATGATTAATTACTGAAATAATATTCACGTTTCAGCTGACTTACTTTGTACTTGATAGTTGATTTATTTAGGCTCGATCATGTGTTCCTTTGGCGACTAACTTACCAATTTTCCATGTCATCATCCATATCATCAGCTCTTATTTGCCATGTCATTTACTAAGGTTATAACAATAAAATTATAGTTATGTTACATACGTCGTGTCTTATTCTTCATTTTCTTTATTTATCTTCTTCATCTTATTCTTATCTTTCTATGAGATATTATGGATCCGGTAATTATTGTTTCCAGTAACTTGACTAAGAAAAACATATATGTAATTAACGCCGACAATAATGGATGTAGAGTTATGCATATAGATGAGGAAACAACACACGACGAACTCGCAAAATCGATACTTGATGATTACGGATTGAATGAGTCGAGGCATCAGATTCAGCTGAGATATATGTTCTCAAATAAAGCTTCGAAAACAATGGCGCACGAACTTCACCAGTTTACGTCTCCAATACTAGACAATTGCAAAGTTTTCTAAGCTTGAGGAAAATCAAACAGCTACGTCTCTGTATGGAGATTACGGAGAAAAATGATGGCGACATCAGTCGGAATGACGGAGCGAGAGACAAGAGTTAAAGGTTATTCGTTTTAGCTCAAAAGTAGAATGCAGAGAAGTTGAATCTAGATATGAACATTACGGTGGGTGTTATGATAGTTTCAGTTTGGAGGAGAAAGGCGATGACAATGACACTGATTGCTCTAGTAAAGTGGAAGGAGAAAAAGAAAAATAGTCGGAGAAGATGAAGTAGGCGAAGAAGACAAAGAAAATGATGAATTTGAAAGTTGATTTGATATGTTCGACGACTCGGATGGTAAGTCATCTGAAGATGATAAATTCAGCTCATACGGTGAGTCTCCAACACAAGATGAAGATTCACCAACGCTACCTCTTAAGAAGAGATCTCAGAACTTATTAATGAGCGGATGTAAAGGGAATCCGGAGGTTCTAAGGTTGGAGATATCTTCGCTAAATCTTAAGGTAGAGCAATGTATGAGAGTAAAGTCAATTTGGAGAGACATCTGAAACTTCTTATAGTGAAGGATCAATTTGATTTTGATGTAGATGTATCCAATTTGGAATTACTCATTGTTAGTTGTTGGGTTTATGGATGTCTCTATAGATTTCGTGCTTCTACACAAGTGGATTCCCTGACATTTTATGTTCGTATTTACGACTCAGATCATACATGTTTTGTAACTAAGATTTCTAATCGATCTCGACAAGAACACTAGATATTTTTGGATAGTTGTACAAGGACTTTCTCGGCGACAGTGGTTTGTCTGTTCAATCTACGAGTGTCGGAGTCGCTATCAAATAGTTGTTTGGTGTAAAGGTAATAGTTTTGTTGTGGCTGTTTAAACGATTGGACCGAGTTATATTAGTGATAAAGATGAGTTATATAAATGATACGGGTAAGTTACATGAAAACATAACATTGCGGTTGACTTATGTATACGTTGTGGCTGACTTAATAATAACATTGTGATGACTTAATAGCAACATTTCGGCCGAGTTATAATAACGATAGGGCTGGCTTAATTGTATTTTTTCATGGGGAAAGGTATCACATAGGGCACTGAAACTTTCAAGGGAAATTGATGACAGAACACTTGAGAATAGGTTTAAAACTTGTCTTCTTACTTATACATGAAAATAAAGGCAAATCAAGGTACAATTACGTGTCTTCAAATCGATGAGTTTGGAAGATTTATGTATGTTTTCATTGCGTTTGGTGCGAGCGTAAATGGGTTTTATTTCATGGGGAAAGTTGTGAATGTGGACAGTACATTTGTTAATGGTAAATACAAATGGACGCTCTTAGAACACTAGCTGAGGATGGTAATTTCAGTTTTTTCAATAGCTTTTGAAGTGGTTGACACTGAAATGATGATTCATGGCACTGTATTTTTACCCAACTAAAAGGTTTGATCCTGGCGACAAGTGTCTTGTGATAATCTCGGATATGCATAACTTGATGGGGAAAGAAATTGGAAATGTATCCGTTGGCTTCTTGAGAAATTTGCACCAACCATTTATATAAGAACATTTTGGAACAATACAAAAGAAAAGATGTATTTCGTTTGGTGATAAAAGCTGCAAAATGTTTTAGAATGCTTGACTTTACTGCGATGTTCGAGGAGATTGAAGCTATTAATCATGAACTTCATGGCTACCTCCAAAGAGCTAATGTCTGACTGTGGACACGTGTTCATTTCTCGGGCGAAATGTACATTTTGATGACTACGAACATAACATAATCAATAAACAGAGCATTTTCAAATGCTAGAAGTCTTAACATTGTTCGACTATTACAATTAATACGGGTTATTATGACCAGATGGTTTGCTAAACGGAGAAAGGATTCTAGATCGCAGCCAACCACGCTTACGCGTGGTGTATCTACTACATGTAAGTAAGCCGTAACAGTTCATAAGTCAGCCGTAAAGTTCATAAATCAGCTGTAATAGTTCATAAGTCAGCTTTAATAATTCATAAGTCAACCGTAACAGTTCTTTAGGCAGCTTTAACATTTTTTTATTATGTACTTATAATATAGTCGTGTTACTGCCACCAGACTATTGATGGTACAAAGGATTGGTGCTCATCACACTGAAGTTACATATGGATATTCTGGGGAGTCTTTGCATGTTGTTAGTTTGGAAGAGAGAAAGTGCACATGTCGGCATTTTGAACAAGAGAATTACCATGTGTGCATGCAATCGCAGCTACCGAGTACATGATTGTTTGTCGTATATCCATATCCAGTCCTTACTATAGCATCGCTTATTTGATGAGCGCATAACTGAATCAGTCATGCCAATTGATTCAGCGCAACAAGTTCCAGAAAATGTGGCTAACCAATCGTGCTTGCCCCCGTTTATTCGTCAAAAATTCGGAAGACCTACAAAATGGGATAAAATCTGCTTTAAAAGTTGCATTTGAAAACAAACGTCCTAGGAAAAAAACACACATGTTCTCGTTGTATACAGAGTTGGAATAATGCGAAAACTTGTCCTATGGATTTTAATTCTTTTTGTATTATGGCTGAGTTACTTTAAGTTTACCACTGAATTATGGATTTTAATGTTTTATATTACAGCTGAGTTTAGGTTTAATTATGGCTGAGTTTTGGTTGAATTACGGCTACTATTGAAACACAAATGTCGCGATTTAAATTACTCTTGGTGATTAGTTACGCTTAGTTTACGATTGAGTTATAGAAATTAATATTTTTTGTATTACGGCTGAGTTCTAGTTCAGTTATGGCTGGGTTTTGGTTCAATTAGGGCTACTATTGAAACACGAAACGTCGTGAGATAATATTTCTGCCCAAAAATTGAAACGTCGCGATTTACGGCTAATATTGAAATACGTAATGTTGTGAGTTATAAAAAAATACGGCTGAATTACAGGAACAAGACACCTTTCAACTCTCTATTTATACACAATAACTGTTTATCTCGAAACCAAGTTGATCCTTCTCTATACCGACAAAAATTTTATAAACTCACATATTTGAGAGAAATGGAACGTTCCCCGATTCTTGAAATGCATAAAGAAATTCATGTGTTAGTGGTTGAACGTATGGCCAGTAACTCCTTCACAAATCTCTATAGCCTGAGAGCATCATGTGTAGGTCGATGAAGGCGTTAACAGAGCGGCGTAGGGTATACCATTTTTTCGATGTGTAATCATTTCCCTGGTGACTCAATATGCCTTCTTTGTTGTTGGATCTTGCTACGCTGAGAGAAACTCAAGCACACTTTATATCAAGGTACACAATTTTTCTTCACATTTAACCTTCAAGAAGAAGGACTTGCTCTCATGATTAGTGCAGCGGATGGAGGGTATGAACTTTCCTTGTATACATACGCAATAACTTGGAAACTGTTTTGGGTGATGAGGAGTATTTCGCTTGTTTTACAAGGGAATAAGTTGATAGGATTGGAAAACTTGTTTCTTTTTTGGCTTATCGCTGCAGCTGCGTCCATATGCTGGATCCTTAGTAGGAGAAATAATAAAAAAAATCAGGATGATCAGTAGCCTTAGCAACTGTTGCATCGGTCCGATGCCAAATTCTTTTTCACCTCATTTGCTTTCTTAGCAACTTTATCTTCCAAATTCAATTTAGTCCCCAAATGTTTGGCATTGGCCTTAGCAAGTTCCTTAACCAAAGTTTGTTTCGCCTCCAAACCTTCATTAGGGGTCTTAGCTGCCGTTGGACTATTGACGGACATCGGCAATAAACTTTATGGTGAGCCCATCAGTAAAGATGGTTCGAGGACATTTGAAAGGAAATTATAGTTTTCAGCATTTTCCCCTACCCCATAACTTTCAAACGCTCATCCAATGCAACTTGGACTATATCACCAATGTTCATGTCCATATTTGAAATGTTTTGGGATAACTCTCCGAAGTTGAAATCATACGTAGTTAAACATGATTCACATATCTCAAAACTACCATCATAGTTTTCAAATTTTCTGGAAATATTATCGAGAGCAGTCTTTATATGCTTTGTAGAGCTGCAGTGTTCCCCATATCTTCCTTACCTTCCTCTTTCTCGTTGCATTCTTCTTTTTCTTCTCTACATCAACAGTTTTTTTTGTGTTTCTTATCTTTCTTCTACTTCTATGTGGGTTGCTCAACCTCTAACGAAACTTCAGCCTTCGTTCTTTTCTTGTTCTCATTCCTCTGCACATCCCAAAACCTCTAACAAACCTACCAGCATGTATGTATATTATGAAGTTAACAAGTTATGGGTCATCTGCTTCACCATGCCACTGAGGAAAAAGTTCTTGTACAGACTCCTTCATAACAATATTCCTCGCACGCACCTACAAAAATAAATCATAACTCAGCCATCACTAAATCATAACTCAACCATCAAATAAAAATAATTCATCCATCAATAACTGATAACTCAACCGTCAAATAAATAATATGAAAGTCGTGAACTCATAATCCAACCATCAAAAATTAATAGCTCAGCCACCAAATAAATAAAAACTCATCCATCAAAAACTCATAACTTAGCCACCAAATAAATAATACAAAACGCCGTGAACTCATAATCCAGCCATCAAAAACTCATAACTGAGCCACCAAATAAATAATATGAAACATCGTAAACTCATAACCTAACCATAAAAAACTCATAACTTAGTCACTAAATAAATAAAACTCAGTTTGAAACTTTACCTAGCCATGAATTCTGATCTCATCAGAGATGACATTATTAAAACTTGCACATGTACGCTTTCCACCCCATTCAAAATGCGGAATCTTGTCGTCACTTATCACTTTCCCGAAACGCTCTCTAAAACAAGTGACAGATTCATACGCCCAAACCAATAACACGTCCTCCAGCCCACTGATGGTGTATGACCATCCTTGTGGATTCAACATCTTATTAGAATCAATAAGAACTTCAAATGCAGACCGACCCCATGGATAAGTCATCATAGCTTCATCATCAAATACTTTTTTCACTTTCAAAGGGTATTCTAGAATTATGATGCAAAGAATAAATACCCATGGCTTGAAGAAGTAACAGCCCTAACCATTTACGCTTTTCATAACGCCAGGGCTGACAGACCTCTAATGCGGACCTCAATTCATCTAACTTGGGTTCCATCCCATGCGGCACATTCAACTCTTCCTAGAAAGTTTTGTATTGGTCACGTTTAAAATATCCGTTGGCAGTGGGTCTATGTTTAACCTAGTAATCTCACCAAATTGGATTAAGTCAAACCTTATAGCTTGATCAAAAACGAGAATCCAAATCTCCTTCTTATGTACACGCAAGTATCTACATACTAGATATTGTACAATCCTATCAGACCAGTCGCTTTGACTATCAACTAGATTAGCAATGATTCTAACAGGAAAATACTTCAGGTCTTCCCACACATCACATATTATTGCTTTTCTGACGTTAGGGAAGTCTCCCATATGAAAATTTTAATTTATGAGTTTGTTTTTAAGATTAGAAGCCCCTTCAAGATAAAGTTTTCGAGGGTAATCATGTTCTTGATCTTTAGAAACATCCATCTGATCGTAAAAAGACAAATACAAATCAGCCGCAATAGAAAATTAACTCGGCCGCAATGAAAAACTAACTCAGCCAGAACATAATATATAACTCAGTTTCGATGGAAAATAACTTAGCCAGAACATAATATAAAACTCAGCCGCAATGGAAAACTAACTCAACCGTAACATAATAAATAACTAGCCCTACATTAAATCAAACTCAGCCACACTATAAATCAAACTCAGCCACAACATAAATAAAACTCAGCCACAAGATAAATAAAACTTAGCCACAACGTAAATCAAACTCGGTTGCAACATAAATCAAACTCAGCCACAACATACCGGAGAAGAAGATTTTAAGAGATTGCAGACAAAACGATTTAAGAGAAGAAGCTTGTGGACAATATGATTTCGAATAAGACAATATCGTATAAGACACGTTCAAGCAGACAATATCGGAAAAGGAACGATAAACAACAATGTCGCTAGGGTTTAAACAACGAGAAAGTTGTGCTTTTTTTCTTTAACACAATTTTTTTAAAATTAAGACGTAGCTTGATTGTCATTCCCTCTCTTTTGATCAGTTATTAGTGACGTGGATTATAGTTATTAGTGACGTAAATTTGTTAATTAAAAATAATCTCATTTAAAAACTACGGAAGAGTGTTTATTGTTATCTACAATTATTGTAAATTATTGTTCAATTGGGCGATGGAATGCATGAGGAATTTACGACAGTAACACTTCACATTTCCAACGGATATATCTCAATTGGTGAAGATGGTTTTAGAACCAGAAGAATAGCCAGCATTTACAAGTTACTTGGAAGATATCAAGACCCTCAAGAGAAGTTTCAACCATTCAGAGATAATTCTTATACCTCGAATACGGAATACAAGAGCGGACGGTCTCGCACGTAGTACCAGAAAGTTGTCGTCATTTGTTATTCAGATGGATGTAGAGTCTTATTTGAGTCTTTTATGTTGATGACAAAAAACTAGGGTTTAAAAATATTCTAGTAATTTCCAAAAGATGTATGTTATTCTAGTCATATAAAATAAATTCTATGCTATTTTAGGATTTTTCTCTTTTAAAAATAAGTTTATACTATTGTTTAATTTTAAATAGGAACAATGCCTAGTCAAATTGTTGGATTTGTCTTTTTGATACAAACTCGCATTTAAATATCGATACTTTAAAATCTATATTATTGTTGTAAATAGAGAAGAGAGAAAGAAGAATTAGTGTGTATTATTCGACGAATAATGAGTTCTTAATATAGGATTAAAATAGTTTGGGTACAAAGTCTAACTTGGAATGGAGAACAAGTACATTTAGAATTTTCCATATGGACATCACCACAATATTCATAACATTTTTCCTTGTTATCCATTGTACCAAAATTCTTTCAAAACGCCGTAGATGTTGTCTTGTTAAAAACCTTACCAAGAAAGCCCAATGGGACAAGCTATGGTTAAGGGAAAATGAGTGCAACGCGTAATGACTTCTCCTTATGTGTGCATACATCAAGATCTTTGAGATGACGCAATCCGATTAGGTGAACTAACTTCTTGAACGTAGAATTTTTTAACGCCTTAGTGAATAAGCCAACCAAACAACACTTGAACGAACTTGTGGGATACAAATATTGTCATTTTCGGCAGTCCATGAGTCTTGATATTCTTCATGTTGATTCTTGCTAAAAATCATGATCTCAAAGGATTTAGAATGGTGGTAGACTTTCATCTTTGAAATTATAACGTTTCTATTGGGTGTTTGTCATTTGTGTGTTCTTTGTTCCCTCGTTAAAACTAGTGGAATAAAAGAGGTAATAAGCAAAAAGAGTAAAACTACACACACTATCACATTTCTTCCTCTGGAAGCAATATCTTCAGGAAATTGAGCTTAAGCATCAACTCTATTGATTTCTATTATCATATCTAGGTCTTTAGACTTCTTTTCTACAATTCTCTTTTGACATAGGCAACAATTTCTTGTTCTATTTGGACTTTAAGCCAATTATCTTTACATACGTTCGTCTAGTCCTTTGTCCTATACATACGAGTTATCCATGCTCTTATTATAAAACTTATTGTTATGACATACTTTATTGTCATATCAAATCATATGTTTCAGTCACATGAAAGATTAATAATTTTCTCAAATAACACTTTAACAATGGTGCTCCATTACCAAACTTATATGGACATTTTAATATAAAATCCCTTAAAGATCTTTTAAGATAACATCTCATTCTTATATCTTTAGTATGAATTATGTAAAGATAATATAGTATTGTCAAGAGTTTTCTTCCAAAATACAATTTTCTATAACTCTTCAGGAGTTTTGATTATATTCAAATCAATAATTCTATTGATATAATCTCTTGATAAATACAAATAGTATATTGATTAACTTATAATATTTCATATATCCCATAAAACATATTTCGATTGCATAACTAAAGTTCCCAAGAACATGATTTTGATATCTTCAATCCTGCATGGATTTTATCTTTCTGAGATTATTCTTTTTATAATTCAAGTTCTTCCTTTATTGCTAGACTTCTAAGAAACTTGAAAAGAGTTGAAATTTTTTCAAAATACCACATTTCTACTACCTCTTTCATGTTTACGTTAATTAATTTTACCATCATCTTTAAGAAGAAAAGAAATTTATAACCCTAGAATTAATTAATTTAAGACTTAGTGTTTAGAATTGAGGGCTGAGGTAGGGTTTTGGAATGTGAAGTTTAGGATTCTAGCCAATCTAAAAAAATTTTGCCTCTTAAAAAAAAGTATTTGTGAAAGATATCTATTTAATGAAGGTAAAGGTTAATAGTGGTACTAATAATGTGGTAACTTTGAAAATTCCCTAAACTAGTTGCATCTACAACATGATACTATGTCTCTTCATAATCAATTTCATATTAATTTTTCTTTGGTGCAATAATTCTTTTATATCTATTTGTTTTACATTTTTTTGTGCATGGACTACTTGTCCAAATACGTATCTCTTTCTTCAGAGTTTCTATCTATGTCTTACAACTTTCTGATTTGGTCAATCATTTATTTGTGTACCCTCTCAAATATACTCTTCTAGAGATCACTCAAAAACTCTATTTCCTCTTGACAATTATTAATTTATGCTCATTTTCATTTATGAGAACTTTTATCTTTGAAACAAGTGTGTTTATCACGTTGCATGCGCGACTAGCAGTTTAATATTGTTCTTCTAGAACATTAATTCTTATTAGAGCATTTACAGCTTGTACATGTGACTTAATCACTCTATTTATTTGGGTCAGCGAATGTGTCTTGCAACTGCTTTACTAAGCTCTATAATTGAATTATCTTTTGAAATTTTACTTAACATTCTCTATAATCTGAGTCAATGATAATTCATATTAACTTATTTTCTTTTCTAGCTATTTTTTTAAACGCAATTTTAGGTATTTATTTTCTCCCCTTTATTTGGAAATACTAATTCACCTTTAGCATTCATATCGAGTCTTATTTATATCATTTTGGGATGACTCTAGATTTTTCAGTATCTATGGAGAATCATATCCAACATACATTTCCAACCTCATTTGAAAACACATCTTAATTAAAGCTTCGTGGTGGAGCAGTTGGAATGTATATCGCACATCAAACATTTTAGATGGAAAATGGTTGATTTCTGATCCAATACCAATGACAGGGAGAACTAGTGATTACTTATTGGCTTGATGCGAATTAGTGTTGCTCAAAATGTTTAACACTTATCCCAGTGATTTTGCTATGATCGTCAAAGATTTAAGAAGTGAATTCACTAATAATCTGAAGATGCATGGTGGGTGATCAGTCCACAACATCTCCTATATTCATGCCAATAACTTCATTTGGCTGGTGAAAACTATATTACTATTTTATCTTATGAGCAATCAACATATGTCAAATTATTCAAAAGAATCTTCTAGTTCATCAAGCATTATTCACATAAAACTTTTAGTATCTTTTCACATCACTAGTGAATCAAAATGGTCTAACAGGTTCATGCCAAGTATTTTGTATATATACATCCATTACACTAATATTTATATAGTAGAATCTATAAGAGGATGTACACTTTCTCAACAATACTTTTACTATTGAAAAATATCTTGATTTGAAATGAACTTTCTTAAGTTTCGTGTCTCATCGTAACTTCTCGCAAAGTTCTAAGGGTTTGCCATAATAAGGATTCATCAATTTCAATTTAAGTGTAAACATAATCTTCTAGATGTTTCACTTAACATAAAATGTGAGATTCTTTAACTCTTCCCCTCAAGAGGATAATACTTATAGTTTTCAATCTTGAATCAACAACATACCCTACATGAGTCATGTATTCTTTCTTAGGTCTTTCTAACTTTTGAGATTTATGAGAATGTAATACATTAAAGCTTTAATCACATTAATATGTGAAGTAGTATTTATGTATTCTTCTGGAGTATTCATATATCTTCTTTTCTTGAACATTGTATAAGCTTTATAGTACTTTGTACTGTATTCACAATAATTTTATTTCATCTTAAGATGATTGAATGTCTTCATTTTATTACTATCGTTACTCAACTTCAAGTGAAAATATGAGTTCTAAAAAGAAATTTGTTGGCCTTGATCTTGGCCATAACCATATATATCCACATTCACGACTACAACCTTTTTTGTTTTTCACTTTCTTACCATATTATTTGTGAGGATTTTCTTTTTCAAAGTGCCAAATTCACTTCAAGAGAATGAATCATAACCACCTAGACGTGATTTATGATCTTACATGAATAATTCATTATTTTTCTGAGTCTCAAGGAAACAAGATACAAGTATAAAACTTTTTAATCTTTTTTTTCTTAGTTATTGTGTCTACTAGACAACATTACTTGTGTGAAAATATATATATATATATATATATATATATATATATATATATATATATTCTGATATCCTTGCATCATTGAATTTCTCTCTCAGGAATTTTACTTTTAAACTTAACATCCAACATAGTGAATTCTATTTACAGACTACATGTCTTATAATCTTTAGATGCAAAATACATAATGAACTATGGATAATCACATTCTGATGATTATACCTTTCTTTGGATTGCTTTCCAAAACTTATATATCTTTTATGGTTAAGCTTTAAATTTAAAACTCTCATGCATAAAATGGAAATAATATATAAAACTATTTCAAACTATATAGAAATTAGTATTGTCATAGGCATATTATTATATGAAGAAATAAATGATACTCATATATTATAGGGCAAATCTCTCAGATAACCATTTTTGAAGTTTTTGTCACAAAAATAACCTTCAAAAACAAAAATGATCAAACTAGCCATTTTTATTTAAAAAAATAATAATATTTTTTTTTAATTTTAAACCCTACCCCCAAAACCCCACCCATAACTCTAAACCCTTAGTCTATATTAGTTAACCCAAGGAGTATAAATATATATTTACACCCTTTAATAAATGTTATTTTAGTCATTTTCTTCTTTAAATGTTATTTTTGTGACAAAAACTGTTTTAGGTCTATTTTAAGGTATTTCTCTATAGTATATGGCCTATATCCTCTTTCATATTATTTACCAAGATTTGACTAATCAATTAATTTAGTGAATAAATTTGATATCAATTTTTTTTTTAATTTTCATGTGAATTATTTTTGTCTACTCAAGTTTTAATTAATCTTCAATGTAAAACATGAAAAGAAATATTTATTTTAATCAGGAGAAGTGCATCGAAGATTGAAGATCTGACGCAACAATGAAATTGAGAGGATTTATACTTCTTAGCTGATAAGACTTCATGTAAAATCTCATTTTTTTACAAAACATATATTGTTCTTTATTCAAGATTTTTGCCCATGAGAACATGACTATTATGTTAGTAGATATTAGACATAATGAAATACATATACCAAGTCCCTTCACATTATCTAACCAATTAAATAAAAAATCTTCATATATATTAATTGAGCAGTCACTTAAGTGATTTCTGCTGGCGTGTCGCTTATAGGAGAAATCTTCAATTAACTTTTATAATTTGATTGGTTGGTAGTTTTTTATTTTTTATTTATTTAATTAAAGTTTCTAAAAAGAAACTAATCCTACAATTACCTAATCTAATTTATGTTTCCAAACAAACAATTAAATATTTTAAATATAGATGAAATTAACATAATTTATTTATAAAAATAATTTAAATGTCATAGATTACATTATACAAGTTGATATATATATACATATCATACTACATAAACAATTATAATTTTTTTAAATATATTTATATTAGTAGTGAATACAATAAATCATAGATTTCAGATAACCAATTAATCTAAACCTAATAATATTAATTAAGCTCACTCATTGGCTATATATATTATAAAAATGTCAATTGAATGCGAATAGTCAAATACATAATTTTAAAAAATTTCAATCATTTTCCAATGAAAATGTGATATCATAGATGATTTATCAGTTTTAGAAATGATTAAAATATTTCATACTTTAAAATAAAAAAATTATATGCTAAATCTTTTAAAATTATATTAATCAAGAAATTTTTTATTCAATTCATCTATTAGTATAAACAGATGAATTGAAATTATTATATGTTAAGTAAATTATTATATGGTAATTCATTTAAAACTATTATATGGTAATTCATTTAAAATTATATTAATCAAACACATGCTTTTACTAGAGTTAATACTTTATTAATAAAATTTATATAGCTTTGATTATAATATAATTAGCATGCTTATTTTTAATAAAAACACGAGGAAAAATAATAATATATGATTATTCTGTTTTTAGTTCTTTTATATTTTTATGTTTTTATTTTTATTTGTTTGTCGAGATATATGTATTTTTGTGTTACTACAAAGTGAACTAATTAGTTTTATTTGTTTTATTGAAATAAATTTGATTGTTATGTATTCTTATATAAAAGAATTAGATATGTAGTTAAGAAATAATTAAAACTTTTTAAGGTTTTTATATTGGTCTTATTGGAGCTACAAAAATAATATTGGTCTTATTGAAGCTACACAAATAATCACTCTTTTTTCTTTTGAAACCTAGAGTATTTCCAGCTTTCCAACTAAAATATAAACTAATTTTACAATCAGTTATTTGAATTAATTATAATATTACTTTTCTGTAAAAGACAGATTTTTAATAACTAAGGTTTATCTTTTTGAACTATTTTAAATTTGATCCTAAAAAATATATATACTAAATTATATGCTAAATCATTTAAAATTATATTAATCAAGAAAAAGTTTATTATACATTGACGCAGAAGACTTTCATGAAATTCTTCCCAGAAGACTTTCCTGAAAGTCTTCCATTCAGGTCATTTTTTGTAATTGAAAATTTACAAAGAAAGACTTTCGTGGAACTCTTGAAACTTTTCTTTGTTGACACAAATATTAGGAGTCTTCTTGGATAAACAAGTTAGTTTTGCAATTGATCAATCTCGGTCAGAAATTTGATTTTCTCCGGAAGACTTACCGATAAGTCTTCCAACGTAAGACTTCCATGGAAGTCATGGAAGTCTTCCGAACTTTTAAATTAAGTATGCTTACGGTCTGTGGAAGTCTGCGTAGGTTACTTTTGCAATTGAAAATATAAACTTGAATATTTAATTTAAATTGGAAGACTTCCATGTAATGCTTCGAATAGTAAAACCAGTTCAAGCGTTGCAGATCAAGCAGATCATGTGGATCAAGCGTAACAAGTGCAGATCAAACGGATCATGCAAGTGAGATGCATATCAAGCAGATCAACTAATTTATATGATTATGAATGGGAAAAGCAATTCAGAAATGCATATCACATATTTAAATAATAAAAATTATACTAAAATATCAAAACATATAATATATAAACAAAATTAAAAAAATTTAACGAAAAGTATTTTAATGTGTTCATAACATATCTGCAATATTATCTCTAATTTCAAAATGAAACTAACAATATTAGTGTGAGATACTGTTAGCAAATTTGAGCAATTATATTATTCATTATGTTATAACATTTTTTTCATATTATAAGATAAAAACTATATCCATATAATTAGTTTTATTATTTTACTTGACTAATACAAAATCATATTAAATTCTAAATATTTATTAAAATATATTTTATTAATACTTATTGTATATTTTTCTTAAATAAGTATTCTCATATGTATATATTTACTTTTTGTTCTTATTTAATATATATATATATATATATATATATATTAAATACAAACAGATAAAAGATGGGGAGTGGATCTCTTGTATCATTTGATTGACGCATACTATAAGAGAAGTGTAATACAATTTTTATTTTCATTTGGGTGGATTTCGCTTCAGTTAATATTTTCTATAAAAATTTACTAGTACATTAATTTTGAACAAAGTAGATAATAAATTTTTAACATCATATTTTGTTACATAGTGGCTACTATCGTTTACGCTTGTAAAATAGTTTAACTTCGATTAAGTTAAATTAAATAGTGTTTATGAAATGATGTAAGCTATAAAAAATTGGCAAAGTATGTTAATTGATAATCTATCAAATTAAGTAATAATCTATAGTAGATATAATAATTTAAACTAAATAAAAGTTTTTTGGTAGAAGCAATAATATCATTTATGTAAAATAATTAAAAATTATAATTAATTTAATTTAGAAAAAATTACTTAGTGGTTAAAAAGAAAGAATCTGTTGAACAGGTGAAAAATTGGGTAAACTGCAGAACATGCAGTACAAATGCTTTTTAGCAGAAAATGACAGAAAATATCAGTACGTGTGCAGTTCTCCTGTCCTGCTGTTAATTTTTCTAAAAAAATGTGAATGGCAAAAAACTAAACAGAAAAGGCAGATACAGATGATCTGCTTTTATCATGCCTCCCCATTCATACAGTAAGTTTTCCAGCGAAAGACTTACGTGGAGGTTTTCTAGATTTTTATTTAATAATTTTGGTCAAACATAAATTAGCGAAATTACAAAAGTAACCTATGCAGACTTCGACGGATCGTAAGTAGACTTAATTTAAAAGTTCGGAAGACTTCCATGGAAGTTTTCCGTTGGAAAACTTACCAGTAAGTCTTTTGGAGAAAGTCAAATTTCTGAAACAGATTGGTCAATTGCAAAAGTAACTTGTTTATCGAAGAAGACTTCCCTCGAAGTCTTCCTAAATATTTTTGTCAACAAAGAAAAGTTGCAAGAGTTCCACGAAAGTCTTCCTTTGTAAATTTTCAATTGCAAAAATAACATGAATGGAAAAAGTTTTCTATGAAGACTTTCACGAAAGTCATCTGCGTCAATGTATAATAAACCTTCATTTTCTTCAAATTTAAAATGAGTTTTTAAAGTTTTATTGTTAATTCATGTGTTTTAGACAATATTTGGGGTCCTAAATGAAATTTATAACTTTATTGGTGATAATTTAGAGGTTATCAAATATGTTTATTATAAGTCTTCTAACAAAAAAACATTAGAAGACTTCTCAGAAGCTTAATTATGAGTCTTATGAAAAGTCTTCTAAAAAGTCTTCTAACGTCTTCTTGTTAGAAAACTTCCCATAAAACTTAATTATAAGTCTTCTAACAAGAATACATTAGAACACTAGTATAAATCTTGATGCTCATAATAGATTTAAGTATTTATGTAACATTTGATATTTAGTGAATTTAGCTAAGTTTTTTTTAGAAGTATTCTCCGTTAGCCGTAGTAAATTTGACTAAGTTTTGTTTATTGTGTTTTGCTATTGAATTTGTATCAAGAACTTAATAATGTCAAGTACTTTTGGAAAGATAATATTGTAGACATGAATAAATTTTTAAAAAATTCATTAATATCTCTTTAAATTTACAAAAGAATTCACAATTAAAAAAGTACACAACAAATCACAAAACGACCATAAACAAAATTAATATATATCATTCCTCTACAAAAACAATTTTGGACTCCATAACCGTTAGAAGACTTCCTTGGAAGTCTTCTAGTGCATTATTTGTTGGAAGACTTCCGAGAAGACTTCCATGAAAGTCTTTCAAGTCGTCTCAGATCTGAAAAACCTGTATATCCAAACAAAATAAATTAGTGTGAAATTACATGAGATAAAAATTAGAAATTAATATAAAGTTTCATTTTTTATGAAATACTTACTTGAAAGTCTTCTAATAGAATATTTCCTCGAAGACTTACTTGAAATTCTTCTAGACCCTAAATTTACTATTCGATCAGAGACTTCCGCGGAAGTCTTCTATTGCATTATTTGTTGGAAAACTTCCGAGAAGACTCCCATGAAAGTCTTCCAAGAAGAATTCCATGAAAGTCTTCCGAGAAGACTTCCATGAAAGTCTTCTAAGTCATCTCAGATCTGAAAAACTTGAATATCCAAACAAAATAAATCAGTGAGAAAGACATAAGATCAAAATGAGAAACTAATATAAAGTTTTTTTTTTATGAAAGACTTACTTGAAAGTATTTTAATACAATACCTCCTGGAAGAGTTACTTGAAAGTCTTCTAGACCCTAAATTTACTATTCGCCCAAAAGACTTCTTCGGAAGTCTTCTAGTGCATTATTTGTAGGAATAATTCCGAGAATACTTCTATGAAAGTCTTCCAAGTCGTCTCAGATCCGGAAAAACCTGCATATTCAAAAGCATTAAATTGACTTCAAAACATTGAAAAGCTTCAAAAATAAAGTAAGAACTTAAAACAATAAAAAGAGTTTTCAAAAGTTAAGAACTTTAACCAATAAAAAGTTACCAAATGATAAAATATGAATTATATATCTACCTTTAAAGAACTGGAAGATGAGAACCATGTGATGAAAAACCTACAAAACAAAATAAATAGGTGAGAAACATGAGATAAAAATGAGAAATTATAAAGTTTGGCTTTTTATGTTCAAACAGATTAGAGGGAGGTTAGAGAGTTTTAGAATGAGAAAATAACATTTTATTGAAGCCATTTGAGAGAAATAGAGATAATGTGTAAATTTTTCTTTATATAAAAGACAAAAATTCCAATTAAATTAAATATTTTCGATTCAGAAGACTTTCAAGTAAATCTTCTAAAATAATACATCCTCGAAAACTTACTTGAAAGTCTTCTAGACCCTTAGTCTTCTAGACCCTAAGTCTTCTATTGCATTATTTATTGGAAGACTTAATTCACCTATATCCTAAACTCAAAATAACTAACTAATTAGAAACAAACACTTCATAAAACTTAAACAAACTTTAAAATCTAAATTTATATCAATTAAAAAATCTATAATTAGATGATTAGGATTTTTTCCCAATTAAAATAGGAATACTTTAGATTTACTTTTTCATTTGATTTGAGTTAGGATATACTTTTACGTTTAAAATTAAGTTTGAAGTTATATTTGACAAATCTCCTTAGTATTAAAACAGATTAACGTTAGCTGAGAACATGTGATCGTAAAGCAATAAAAGTTCTCATGTGATCGTAAAGCAATAAAAAAACAGCCACGTCACTTTCACAAACGATTTGATACGATAAAATCTATTCACATTTATTATCTAAACCAATTCAAACATATTATTTTCTGAATAAACCAATTTAGTATAATAATTTTGACCAAACATATTAAATCAAACACGGGGGTTGATGACTTATGTGTGTATGAACCAAATCGATAACACAAGTTGTAAATGTTAGATTTAAGGTTTAAAGTTGAAAAATTGTCAAAAATATCATTTTCATTAAATCATTTTTCATAAATATTTTAATTATTTTTACTTTTATTTTTAGGAGGAAAAAACATAATTATAACTCTTGGGTTAATTAATTTAAGACTTAGGGTTTAGAGTTAAGGGGTGGTGTAGGGTAGGGGTAGGGTTTAAGAATGTAAAATTTAAGATTTTAATTAATTTTAAAAAAAAATTGTCTCTTAACAAAGTGATATTTTTAAAAATATCTATTTAATGAAGGTAAAAATGAAAAATGGTACAATAAAAGTGGCAAAGTTGAAATTCTCCCTTTAAACTTATGGGGTAAGTGAGATTTAAAATAAATTTCAAAAAGAAAGTTGTAAAGGTTTTTGAGGGAATTAATAAAACCAAACCATTAAACAATAAAAGTGTGACAACCCGTCCCGTGGAACCTAGGCTCACAGCGCTGCAGCGCACCGACCTAACCCCTCACCATGGGAGGAAACTGCCTCCACATCCACCGGTAGGTTATTGATGCCATTGGCATTACTCGAACCCAAGACCTCACCATTTAACAACTCTCCACAAGACAAGTTGTCACCAATTGATCTGCAGATCAATTGGTGACAGCTTGTCCTGTGAGGAGGTTGTTAAAGGGTGATGTCGGGGTTCGAACCTCACCAATAACCTACATGTGCGACGGACTGCACATGGGAGAGGTTAGGGTTGATGCGCTGCAGCGCTGTGAGCCAGGGTCCGCAGGGCAGGTTGTCACATAAAAAGTCGACTTTTTTTGTGACAACCCGTCCCGTAGAACCCAGGCTCACAGCCCTGCAGGGCACCGACCCTAACCCCACCTCTATGCAATCCGTCGCACAGGTAAGTTATTGGTGAGGTTCGAACCCCCGACCTCACCCTTTAACAACCTCCTCATAAGACAAGCTGTCACCAATTGAGCTGCATATCAATTGGTGACAACTTGTCCTGTGAGGAGGTTGTTAAAGGGTGAGGACTTAGTTTCGAGTCTCACCAAAGACCTAATTATGGAGTTAATGAAAACTCATAATGAAGGGACTGGGGTCGTGCGCTGCAGCGCTGTGAGCCAGGGTTCGCGGGACAGGTTGTCACAAAAAATAATACAAATAATTGTGTATTTAACCAAACAAAGGTCATCTATTAACAGTTGGATGACAATCAACCATAGTTATTATATATTTCCTAAACATTATTTGAGAATTGATTTAATGATGTATCATCACTTCATTTATTCTTATAAAAAATGACATACTTATAAAAAAATATGAATGAAATACAAGTAAATGTGACATAGACAATTTCATTTATATAATTTTATGTTTTGGATAAGTTTTCTAAAATGTGATAATAACTCATATATCATCAACGTAAGAGAGAATTTCAAGTTTACCACTTTTGTTGTATCACTTTTCATTTTTGCCATTATTAAAGAGATATTTTCAAAAATACTATTTTTAAGAGGTAATTGTTTATAAAATTAATTAGAATCCTAAATTTTACATTCCTAAACTCTACACCACCCCTTAACTCTAAACTCTAAGTCTTAGACTAATTAATCCAAGGGTTATAAGTGTGTTTTTGCTCTTAAAAACAAAAGTAAAAGTGATTAAGATATTTTTGAAAAGTGATACAATAATTTTTATATAAAATTATAATAACTTAGATACAAAGTCTAACTTGTAATGGAAAACAAGTATATGTAAAACTTTTCATATGGACATCAGTATCAATAACAATTATAATTTCAGCTAATTATGCATCCATATCTTTTAGATGACGATACAATGAATGGTTATAGAGATTTGTCTGGTCTGGATGATTGGGTACCCCGCTATATGCTGGCAGAATATAGTAATATTTTTTGTATAACTAGGTACCTAAGCTAGAGCATAGCGGTTTGCTATTCAGGTCAATACGTGCACCTTTTAATGATCAAGTATACATTCATGGAATTGTCGATATCGATCAGCTATAGAGTTGGCCACAGATTAGATATCTGAATATTTTTCTACTCAAAACTAGAAGCTATCCTTCACTGTACTAGCAACTTTCATGGTAAAAAGAAAAAGAAAGCATTGAACTGATATTGCAAAAACATGAAACTGAAACCCTAAGAAAATATATTGTAAACGGGTCGAACGGATGACACAATAATTTAGTTGAAAGCAGCGCCGAGCCTGAATACTTTGGACTCTGAAGTATATTGTTATGACCGGATAAATTGTCATAACCTCTAGATGGGTCATGGTAGATGGACCATAGTCGATGGACTTATGTCCGATCCATCTAGAACCGGCCCAAGTATAAACCTAGCCCATAGAGTTTTAGTAATCCTAGTTGAAATAGGATTAGGGTTGGCCGACATTAGTAAACCAATTACATGTTGGTTTTGGGGATTTTCATTTTTCTATGTTTTGGACTATTTCCATTATTGGTGTCGGTTGTAATCCTTATATAAGGAACCCCCTTAAGCTTATGAACAATACAAGTCATACACGATTTTCTCTCTTTTTTCTCTTAGTTTACAACACGTTATCAGCACGATCGATTCTAAAAACCCTAAGCTAAGAAACCATCAATAGAACCCTAAGTCTCCTTCATCAACTTTTCGATCACAAACCCTAGGCGGTACAAGTTTCCTTTTTACTCAAATCCGATAAGAAGAAAAGGAAAAGAGTTCATCCACGAAGAACAAGCAATCCGATCAATCCATCCATTTGATCCAAAGCAACCCGAGGTTCAACCCATCCGAGAATCAAGTTCATCCGGTCAATCCTTCCTCTTGGTGGTCCGATTCAAGCCGAATAAGAAACAAGGTTGATAGATTATGTTTTGGCCGATTTAAAATTGTTTCTAGACCAAAACCCTAATCGATCCCTAAAACCCTAAAAGAATATTCTAGATTCTTGTTTTTGATTCCTTTTATGCTTGAGGTTCTTAAGCCAATTGTTAGGTTGCTAGATTAATTGTTTTTCAGTACATGTTCAAACCTAGACGATTGCTAGGTTGATTAGGGACTTATCCCTAATGCTAAACCCTAACCCTAGAACCACATAGGCCAAACCATAAAGTCATAAACCCTAAACCTAAATTGATCTTGTTTGTGAGTTAGGTTGATAGATTGTTTGATTAAACAGTGTTTGGCCTATTCAAACTTAGTTTGGCCGGGTGTAGACCCTAGGATGACCGAACCTAGGCCGCATGACCCAATCCAACCATATAGTCTTAGAACTCGATCATATCATAATGCATTACTTGATTGTTTTTTTATAAGTTGCGAATACTTGAAAACATATAGATCATAACCTTGTTAGGATTGTTGCATCATCCATGGCCGTGTGGCCTTATTTATATATGCTTGGTCGAATCGTTTGAAAACTTGGACGATACACTTGTTTGCTATATGATCGAATTCATTGAAATCTAAATTGATTGATTTCAGATGTCAAAACTCAACAACCTAGACTATGCAGCCTTAAATATCTCTGGAGACAATTACCTAGAATGGGCATTGGATACAAAGATTATCCTTAAGTTTAAAGGACTTGGAGAATGCATTTTTGAGAACAATGAATCCAGTGAGAAAGATCGATACAGGGCAATACTCATTATTTGCCATCACCTTGCTGAGAGTCTCAAAGATCAGTACCTAAATATTGAGAGTCCTCTAGATCTCTGGAATGAGTTAAGGATGAGATATGATCACCAGAGAATGGTGTTATTGCCTAAGGCATTGTTTGATTGGAGGAATCTAAGGATCCAAGACTATAAGTCTGTGGACGAATATAACTCAGCCTTGTTCAAAATTGTTTCTCTTTTGAAACTATGTGGCGAGGTCATTACAGACAATGACATGTTGGAAGACCTTCTCAACCTTCCATACTAGCAATGTGCTGTTACAACAACAGTATAGAGAAGGGTTTTAAGACCTATGTTGATCTAATCTCGTGTCTATTATTGGCCGAGACAAACAATGAATTGTTGATAAGAAACAGTGAAATGAGACCTTCTGGATCAACCCCATTACCAGAAGCCAACAGGGCCACAAATGAGAAGAAAGACACTAAAGAAAGTAACCATGTCCAGAACAGACCACACGACCATAGATGTGTGGATGGAATGGTCGTGGTCGAAGGCACAGTAACTCATACAGTTGAGACAGTTACTCGAACCGTGGTCGAGGGAACCACAATAACCGTGGTCGTGGTCCCGGTTTCGGCCATGGTCGAAGCAGAGGTGGTCGTGGTACACCATTTAAACCACCACACTCGACCAAGTCTGTTTGCCATAAATGTGGTATGGGAAATCATTGGGCAAAGAATTGTAGGACTCCCAGACACCTTGTTGACCTATACCAAGAGAGTATCAAAGGGAAGAATCCAGAAGCCCATGTGGTCCAAGATGATAATGGTGATTTCGATCATGATCAAGATGATCTCATGGAATATGAAACTTCTGATTGTCTTAAAGAGTCTAGTTGATTTTGGCATCAAGCCTTGTTTTGTTCTAGTTTTGTTTCATTCTTTCTTTGATATTATGTTTCTTTGCTATACTACTTGAATGTTTTTGATTTTTAATTTATAATAAGATGAATGGTTTTTCATTTGATAGAATGAAAGATGATACGAGCATACTGATTGTGGACAGTGGGTCAAGCCATACCATTCTAAAAGACAAAATATATTTCATAGACTTGACCTTACAAAATGTCAATATAAGTACCATTGTGGGTATAGCCAGCCTTATTGAGGGGCACGGCCAGGCTAGTGTCTTATTGCCTAAAGGCACACCCTTAGAGATAGAGAATGCTCTATACTCGCCTAGCTCTAAAAGAAGTTTGTTAAGTCTCAAAGATATAAGGTTGAATGGATACCATATTGAAACTATGGGCGAAGGAAACAAAGAGTTCCTTCAAATAGTCGACCACGGCAAAGGAAAGTGGCCGAGACTATACCTGCATTCTCTACTGGTTTATACTATACTACAACCAGTATGATAGAGGCTAATGCCACAGTGAACAAAAGGTTCACTGATGATTTCACTTTATGGCACGACAGGTTTGGCCATCCTGGTTCAAACATGATGCGAAAACTCATAATGAATACTCAAGGGCACATCTTGAAAGAAAGAAGAGCTATCCCAAAGAATATTACATGTGTAGCATGTACACAAGGGAAACTCATTGTTAGGCCATCACCAATCAAAGTGACTAAGGAAACTATAAATTTTCTAGAAAGAATACAAGGAGATATATGTGGACCAATACACCCACCTTTTGAGATGTTTAGATATTTCATGGTCCTTATTGATGCATCGACCAGATGTTCGCATGTATGCCTATTGTCCACAAGAAATTTGGCATTTACAAGATTACTTGCACATATCATAAGATTAAAGGCTCATTTTCCAGCTTTCCTTTGAAGATTATACGTCTAGATAATGCTGGTGAATTCACTTCCCAAGATTTTAATGATTATTGTATGTCCTTGGGGGTAAGTGTGGAACATAATGTGGCACATGTCCATACACAAAATGGATTGGCTGAATCCTTCATTAAAAGAATCCAGTTAATTGCTTGACCATTACTCATGAGGTCGAAACTCCCAGTATCTGCTTGGGGACATGCAGTTTTACATGCAGCGAGTTAATTCACATCAGGCCATCTAGTGAGCATAGATATTCACCATCCCAGTTGATTACGAGTCATGAGCAAGACGTGTCCCATCTCAAAACATTTGGATGTGCAGTATATATACCAATTGCTCCACCACAAAGAACTAAGATGGAACCTCAAAGGAGGATGGAAATATGTGTTGGATATGATTCTCCCACGATAATAAAATACCTTGAGCCAACGACGGTGACTTATTTAAGGCCAGGTTCGCTGACTCACACTTTGATGAGTCAAACTATCCAACATTAGGGGGAGACAATAAACTGGTAAAGGAAATAGAATGGAATCGTCCATTAGTGTCTTGGCAATATCCTCGGACTAAGGAATGTGATTTAACAGTCCAAAAGATAATACATATGCAAAAGCTAGCTAATCAGCTGCCAGACTCATCTGCTGACCCAAAGAAAATGACAAAGTCACATATACCAGTTTGTAATGCACCAGTGAGAACTGATGTCCAAGAGAGACAAATTCAAGTTGCTACAGAGTCTAACACACGTCTCAAACGTGGTAGACCAATTGGTTCCAAAGATAAGGTTCCTCGAAAAGTTAAGAAAGGTGCAGGAAAGAAAATCGAGGCAATCGACATGGTCGACCCAACCATAGTCGAACCGACCATGGTCGGACCAACCACACTCGGACATCCCATGGCTGAACTGACCATTGCCGAACCTATACCAGACCAGGTCGATTCGAATGGACCTAATAAGGATGCTTGGGACGCCAAGCCTCCAGGTACTGGGGATATTGATAACAATGAGATCTCAATCAATTATCTTATGTCTGGAATGAAATGAAACATAAATGATGTCGACATAGATGATATATTTGCATACAAAGTAGCACTTGAACTTTTGGATTTGAATGAGGATCAAGAACCCACGTCTATACTAGTGTGCACTCGTAGATCAAATTGGCTTAAGTGGAAAGAAGCCATAAACGTGGAATTAAACTCTTTAAAGAAGAGAAATGTGTTTGGTCTGATTATCAGGACACCATATGATGTTAAACCAGTTGGATATAAGTGGGTCTTTGTGAGGAAAAGAAATAAACATGGAGAAGTTGTGAGATATAAGGCAAGGCTCGTTGCACAAGGATTCTCACAGAGACCAGGAATAAATTATGAGGAAACATATTCCCCTGTGGTGGATGCTACTACATTCCGATTCCTTATAAGTTTGGCTATAAGAGAGAAATTGGATTTACACTTGATGGATGTAGTAACAACATACTTATATGGTCCACTGGATAGTGAGATATACATGAGAGTTCCAGATGGTATTGATCTCAAAGATAAGAATAGTTCTCGAGAACAACATTGCATCAAATTGAACAAATCCCTTTGTGGACTGAAACAAAGTGGCCGAATGTGGTACAATAAACTGAGTGAATACTTAGTGAAAGAAGGATACAAGAATGATCCGATTAGTCCATGCATATTCATAAAGAAGTTTGAAAACAAAAGATTTGTGATCATAGCAGTGTATGTTGATGATTTAAATATCATAGGAACATCTGGATAGATTTACAAAACAGTTGAATATCTCAAGAAAGAATTCGAAATGAAAGACCTAGGTAAAACAAAGTTTTGTTTGGGATTACAGCTTGAGTACATAAACAATGGAATCCTTGTGCATCAAATGGCATATACTTAAAAGGTACTCAATGTAAGAATATGAAGAATATTGTGAAGAACACAAGAGAGAGAGTGAGTATGATTCGTGACCAGAGAGAGAGAGAGAGATTAGTAGTTTGTATGCTAGAGAGAATAGAGAGAATGAGGAAGGATTCTTTTTCCCTTACTTCTAAATGATGTGAGTACAAGTGATTATATAGGCAGCAAGAGATTCCTTCTGCCCATACAAGTAATAAACAATAGAAATAAGATAATAAGAGACCCATGCTGATCTAGATCTAATTTTTGGAGTGAGAGGAGCAAAAGGAGACAGCATGTGCTTGGCTAGTATGGGGGATGAGCAAGTTGCTGAGTGGTCCTTGTCTTGCAAGTGAGTGAGTGCTTCTGCCCTTGTCTATGCACGTGAAGTAGCTCCCCATAGGTCTCCTTAGTTTATTCCAAGTGCCCCTCCTCTTTTCTTTGCTTGCAAGTCACGTTAGGTTACTCCTCGTTTCTTTGCTTGCAAGTCACGTTAGGTCACTGATGTCTTCTCTCTCTCATGTAAGCTCATCCTCTTTATTTCTTGTCTTCGTTATTAGGTTCAATACTCCCCCTCAAGCTTGATCCAATACAATGAGATCAAGCTTGGAAACCATGAAGACTTCCCTCATTAAAACCTTAATATGCAAAACCCTGTTTTTGGGACAAAAACATACTAAGGAAAGAGTAGAAGCTCCATGGCTAAGAGAGTTATGCCTTGGTAATGTCGGTGAGTCCAAGTTTAGGATAAATGGACTCACACACCTTGGTACTTGCGGCTTTAGTGAAAATGTCGGCCAATTGATCTTCACTCCTTGTGTAACACGGCAATATGACCTCTTGGATCACCATTTGTCTTACCTTATGGCAGTCCACCTCAATGTGTTTCGTCCTCTCATGAAACACTGAGTTTGAGGCTATGTGAATGGCTGCTTGGTTGTCACAATGCATTGTGATTGGAGAAGTGATCTCGACTCCCAAATCCTTGAGTAATCCTTTGATCCATACCAGCTCGTTTGTAAGTTTCCTCATGGCTCTATATTCAGCTTCAGCACTTGAACATGAAACCACCTTTTGCTTCTTGCTTTTCCAGGTTACCAAATTGCCTCCAATGAAGGTGCAATAGCCAGTAGTGGACTTCCTATCATTTCTGTCTCCTGCCCAATCAGCATCACAGTATCCTATTACTTCTGTGTTGCCATTACATCCCATCCATACTCCTTGTCCAGGAGCTCCATTGAGATATTTGAGTATTCTCTCCACCATTTTCCAGTGATGAACCTTTGGCACTTGCATATTCTGGCTCACCTGGTTCACAGCAAAGCAAATATCAGGTCTAGTGATCGTTAAATAGATAAGCTTACCTACTAGTCTTCTATATTGTTTTGGATCATCAAATGGTGTTGCCTCATACTCCCCCTCACGCAAGATCTTATAGCCATCCTCTAGTGGAGTCTTTGCCGGTTTCTCTCCAAGCATACCTGCTCCATTCAAGAGATCAAGTGTGTACTTTCTTTAAGATAGGAATAGCCCATCTTTAGATCGGCATACTTCTATTCCAAGAAAGTACTTTAGTTCACCCAAATCTTTAATATCAAAAACAGATTTTAAATATGCTTTGGTGGTTTGTATACCTTCTTTGTCACTCCCTGTGATGATGATATCATCAACATACACAAGGATGACTACTATACCTTGTTGGCTGGTGAGAGTGAATAGAGTATGGTCTGCCTCAGATCTACTAAACCCTTTTCCATTAAGGGTAGTGCTGAGCTTATGGTACCATGCTCTTGGTGATTCCTTCAGCCCGTAGATGGCCTTCTTGAGTCTCAACACGTTTCCTGGTTTGACCGTATCTTCTAGACCAGGAGGAGGACGCATGTAGACCTCATCCTCTAGTTCTCCTTGTAGAAAAGCGTTCTTCACATCCATTTGCCATAGTTCCCACTCCAAGTTGGTTGCAAGTGACAGTATAATTCTAATGGTGTGAAGTTTTGCTACTGGTGCAAATGTATCCAAGTAATCTTCTCCATAAGTCTGAGTGAATCCCCTTGCTACCAGCCTTGTCTTCTTTCTTTCTGGTTTTCCATTAGCTAGATACTTGATGGTGTAGATGAGGCGACTTGTTACTGCTTTCTTTCCTTTGGGGAGCTCAGCCTCAAACCATGTATCATTCTTGATCATGGCATTGATTTCATCTTCAACCGATGCTCTCCACTCATCATCTGCCATGGCCTCTTCATAAGTTCTTGGAAGATACTCTTGATCTACGTTGCTTATGAAGGCTTGATGTTCTTCTGGATATTGGACCAACGAACACACTGCCTGAGTGGGATGGGTAACTACATTGGCATTGAAGTAGACCCTTTTATGCCTAATCCTGGTGCTTCTTCTTAATGGTTGTACTTGCACTTGTTCTTCAGTGTCGTCATCCTCATGATCTTGTAGGTGATCAGGTTGATCATGACTTTCAGAACCTTCATGCTGTATTGCTCCTTCTGGTTCTGGTTGGTTGCCCCCCTCAGGATCAACCGGGAAACCCTCTGGAGCTGTATCTGCGGTTGGATTAAGCGCCTCTCTTGGAGTCTCATTTGCAGAGTGCTGTTGAACTCCAAGGCTCTCCAATATGATTCTCAAGTTATTTGCTCTGTCTGATGGGGTGTGTGAGAGATCTTTCAGGTTATCCCAGCTTTTCTCATCATAATATCCTTTTGACTCCACAAATTTAACATCCCTTGAGACCATTACTCTCCTAGTTTCTGGTACATAGCACTTGTATCCCTTTTGATTTGCGGAATACCCAATGAATATGGCTTTGACACTCTTGGCTTCAAGTTTATTCCTTTGTTCTCCTGGAATCAAAACAAAACAGAGACATCCAAACACAAGCAAATGCTCAAGGGAGGGTTTATTTTTATTCAATACCTCATAAGGAGAGACATCATGGAGGATCCGTGTAGGTGTTCTATTGATCAGGTAGCATGCTGATACCACAGCATCACCCCAAAAACGTTTTGGGACATTAGTGTGGAACATCATACTTCTAGCAACTTCCATGAGATGTCTATTCTTCCTTTCTGCCACTCCATTTTGTTGAGGTGTGTATGGGCAACTGGTTTGATGGATGATTCCATGTCTGGTTAAATAGTTCTTGAAAGCGTGGCTTGTGTACTCACCACCATTGTCTGACCTAAAAATCTTAATCTTGGCATTAAAATGATTAGTGATATAGCTTTGAAAGTTAATAAAGGCTTCTAACACTCTATCTTTAGATTGGATTAAGGTCAGCCAAGTATACTTTGATTTCTCATCTATAAAGGTGACAAAGTATTTGTGGTTTTCCCTAGATACACAAGGTGCAGTCCAGACATCTGAGTGAACTAGATCAAAGCAATGTTCATAAATAGAATTTGATTTAGGAAAAACGGTTCTGCAATGTTTACCAAGAATACAAGCCTCACAGTTATCATTCTTAAAAGACATATTAGGTAACATCAATCCTAAGGCATGAGAATGAGGATGGCCTAATCTAGCATGCCATAACGTACTAGAATTTAAAACAGAGGCAGAATTGAAAGCATAAGGTAAATTTGATTTGAGGTTAGTGTCTTCAAGCAAATAGAGATCTCCTTTGCTCACACCTTTTCCAATCATCTTACTGGTCTCAATATCCTGAAAATGAACTTCATTAGGACTAAATATCACATGGCAGTTAAGATCACAAGTTGCCCTTTTTACTGAGAGTAAGTTAGATGTAAAGGTGGGCATGTATAAAGCCTTAGTTTCTCCATCAAATAATTTCAAATTCCCTATGCCCTCAATGGGTACCTTATCACCATTTGCAATTGTAACACTTCCTATAGCCGGTTTAACATCACTAATCAGTTTAGCATCTCTTATCATATGGTGTGAGGCTCCTGAATCTATGATTAAAGGCCTAGCAATTTTAGAGTCACATTGAATAGTATTTAAAGCACTACTACTAATGTTACCAGTGTTTGCATTGAGGGCTTTTATGAGAGCCTCAATGTCTGACTTGCGGATTAGAGAGTCCTCTTGTTGAGGTTGAGTAGATGTTCCAGCAATGTGGGCAGTAGAGTTCATGGCTCTCCCTCCGTTTTGTTGATGCACTGGTTGAAGCAAAGGCTGAGCATTTTGATAAACAGCTTCGTGTCCTCTAGCTTGGCTGAACCGTGATGGAGGCCTGAGATGAGGATGAAGAATCCAGCACTGGTTCCTCATGTGTCCATTCCTTTTGCAATGCTCACAAGTGATTCGCCGGTTCTCTGGTTTGAAATAGGCCTTATGGACTGATGCTTCTGCTTTGTGCGCCATGTTAAGATCACCTTTACCAAAGAGTCCCACAGATCCTTGCTCCTTTTGGATTTGAGCACATACCTCTTCAAGGGTAGGTAGCTTGTCTGCCCTCAGCAGATGTTTGATGAGGTCATTGTATCCTGGATTGAGAGTGAGGAGTAGACCGAATACCTTATCTTGCTCACGCCTCTCATTCAGGATGGTTGGATCAGTGGTATTTGGCCTCAACATTTCCAGCTCTGCCCAGAGAGCTCTGAACTTACCAAAGTGTTGGTTAAAGTCCATATCTTCCTGGTTCAGACAGTTGATGGCCTTCTTCACTTCAAAGACCCTACTGAGGTTGGATGTGTTTCCATAAACCTTCTGGAGGGTATCCCACAATTCTTTTGCGGTTTCACAGTATGAGTAGGCCTCCATTATAGGACCATCAAGTGAGTGTTGGAGGATGTTCAGCACCATAAAGTCTTCTTGACTCCATTTGCCTTCATCTGCTACCACAATCTCCTTGCCATCTTCTCCTTGGACAGTTTGCTTTGGCGCCTCCACTGAAGTGATATGGGACCACAAGCCTCTTCCACCAAGGGCATTCTTGATCAATCTTGACCAGAGAAGGTAGTTAACTCCCTTTAGAGTGACGGGAATAACCATTACCTTGTTTTGCTCCATTTAGAAAAAAATCTTTGAGGATGAGTATAAGAGTGAAGAAGAATAGAGTAGTTTTGCGGAAGGAAACTAGGTTTAGGAGCCAAATGGCTCTGATACCATGTAAGAATATGAAGAATATTGTGAAGAACACAAGAGAGAGAGTGAGTATGATTCGTGACCAGAGAGAGAGAGAGAGATTAGTAGTTTGTATGCTAGAGAGAATAGAGAGAATGAGGAAGGATTCTTTTTCCCTTACTTCTAAATGATGTGAGTACAAGTGATTATATAGGCAGCAAGAGATTCCTTCTGCCCATACAAGTAATAAACAATAGAAATAAGATAATAAGAGACCCATGCTGATCTAGATCTAATTTTTGGAGTGAGAGGAGCAAAAGGAGACAGCATGTGCTTGGCTAGTATGGGGGATGAGCAAGTTGCTGAGTGGTCCTTGTCTTGCAAGTGAGTGAGTGCTTCTGCCCTTGTCTATGCACGTGAAGTAGCTCCCCATAGGTCTCCTTAGTTTATTCCAAGTGCCCCTCCTCTTTTCTTTGCTTGCAAGTCACGTTAGGTTACTCCTCGTTTCTTTGCTTGCAAGTCACGTTAGGTCACTGATGTCTTCTCTCTCTCATGTAAGCTCATCCTCTTTATTTCTTGTCTTCGTTATTAGGTTCAATACTCAAGAGATTCAATATGGACCAATGTCATCCATTGTCATCGCCCATGGTGGTTCGATCACTTAGTCCAGAAACCGGCCCATATGGTCCAAAGAAGGATGATGAAGAAATACTTGGTCCAGAAGTGCCATATCTTAGTGCCATAGGAGCCTTAATGTATCTGGCTAGCCACACTCGCCCATATATATGCTTTGCAGTTAATTTGTTGTCGAGATTCAGTTCATGTCCGACCAACAGGCACTAGAATGGGATTAAACATTTACTTCGTTACTTACAAGGAACGAAAGATCTTGGATTGTTTTATACTAACCAATCACAAGAAGGTTTAGTTGGTTTTGCTGATGCAGGTTACTTATCAGATCCACACCATGCTAGATCTCATACAGGTTATGTGTTTACCATTGGTGGGACGGCTATATCTTGGAGATCCATGAAGCAGACCATAACAGCTACATCATCCAACCATGCCGATATTTTGGCTATACCTGAAGCAAGCAGGGAATGTGTTTGGTTGAGATCAATGACCCAACACATCCGATCAGATTGTGGGATGGTCGATGGAAAGGAGGAACCGACCATAATGTATGAAGACAATGCAGCATGCATAGCTCAGCTCAAAGATGGATACATTAAAGGAGATAGGACGAAGCACATACTACCCAAGTTCTTCTTTACCCACGAGTTACAGAAAGCAGGTGAGGTCGAAGTGGTTCAGGTCAGATCCAGTGACAATTCAGCCGACCTGCTCACCAAGTCATTGCCAACCTCGACCTTGAAGAAGCTATTGCATCAGATTGGAATGAGGAGATTGAAAGATCTTCAGTGAGGTATGAAATAGGGGGAGTAATACACGTTGTACTCTTTTTCCTTAACCATGGTTTTATCCCAATTGGATTTTCCAGGTCAAAAGTTTTAATGAGACAACCCTTAGAGTGTATTACACGGTTATGACATCCAAAGGAGAGTGTTATGAACCAGATGGATTTTCATAACCTCTAGATGGGTCATGGTCGATGGACCATGGTCGATGGGCTTATGTCCGATCCATCTAGAACCGGTCCAAGTATAAACCTATCCCATAGAGGTTTAGTAATCCTAGTTGAAATATGATTAGGGTTGGCCGATATTAGTGAAGCCATTATATGTTGGTTTTGCAGATTTTCATTTTTCTATGTTTTGGACTATTTCTGTTATTGGTGTCGGTTGTAATCCTTATATAAGGAACCTCTTTAAGTTTATGAATAATACAAGTCATACACAATTTGCTCTCTCTCTCTTTTCTCTTAGTTTACAACATATATATGGTTTTTGGATTTTTTTAACAATAAATTTTTAGGGAAAATAAAAAATGTATATACATGGATTTGAATCCATGACCTTTAAAATGTGAACAAAGATAATTATCAACAGAACTATAGGCATATTTGTACTAAATATTGACCCTTTAAAATATTATAGGAATTTTGGTCCTTAAAAGATGCTTGACAAGCTTCTAGTGATACACGTTTCTGACTAAAAGCAACGTAAATCTAACTAAATGAGCTTTAGGCTATCTAATAAACAAATGGATCTTATTTTTGATAAATAATTCTTTTTTTGATAAATGACATATCAATTTTATTACACGCTATCGACGCAACACACAAGTCTCTGGACACAGCTCGGGTCAATTACTCCCTTTTGTTAATTAACAGTTATCATCTCAAGAAGACATTGGCAATCTGGCAGTATCCCACTTTCCTAGGCCCTTCCACTCTCACAAGATCTGAAGCTTTAATCTTGCAGGTTGCTGATCTGGTTCGCACTCTCTCCTTCCCTGAGCAGGCATTCCTTCTCTCCAGAATTCTGGAAGAGTTTAAAGCCTACTCTGGTCTGTCAATCAGTGTGAAAGAGTTTAAAACCTTTACCATCAAGCTTCTTTGGGTCCTACGGTTTAGATAAGAACCAATATGGGTTGCTTGGATACATCAAAATGTCATTAAAGATGATAGCATTTGGCAAATGAAGCCAAAATAGAAGCATACTTGGATTTTCAAGCATATTTTGGCGCAAAGGCAGACATCGATCCAATGGGTTCAATAGATCTAGGGAAGGGTGTTGATATAAATTTCTGGTTTGATCTTTGGAAATAATTTGGCCAATTAATCAAGTTCACATGGCCGCTTGGACCTCGCCAATCTGGTATACCTCTCACATCCACACTTGCTAAGCTTTGGAGAGATGGTGCTTGGGCTTTAGGGTCTGCAAGATCGCAACAAATGGAAGAAATGATCATATACCTTACAACAATCTCATTATTTGATGTGTGTAGCTATCCTCAATGGCTGATCAATGGCAGGATTCAACTCAACTTCAAAAGGTCCCTCACCTATCATTCTCTATTGGAGTCTCCACCACCAGTACCTTGGTATCCACTTATCTGGATCAAGACGTATACCTAAACACAAAACTCTAGCCTGGCTAATGCTTCTTAGAAGGTGCCCTACTAGAGTTCGCCTCTTATCTTGTGATCTCAAAAAGGATCCGATGTGTCTACTCTTCAACCAAGAGAAAGAATCAAGAGACCACAACTACTTCTCCTACTCATACTCTAGCACTTGCAGGTGCCCTACTAGAGATAGCCTCTTATCTTGGGGTCTCAACACCGATCTGTTGTGTCTACTTTTTAACCAAGAGAATGAATTGAGAGACCACATCTACTTCTCCTGCTCATACTCCAGCACTGTCTGGAACCATTTATCTTTGCGGTTTTCCATCAACTGTGCATCAAACTCTTGGGATGACTCAGTCACTTCCTCTTGTCTCAATCTATCTCTAGTAAGCACAAAAAGATTTGAAGTCGCAGGGACTCACACAATCTTTAACTCACTACTATCACCTATGCAATTTTGTAGCCACATTGAATCAATGCTAACCTTAAATATACTATATATACCATATCCTAGCTTAGCAACCAAATTTGTTCTAGCCAATAACTTAGCTAATATTGTATGATTCACCCCTCTAGTAACCTCATTTCTTACATATAAAAAGGTGTGACTTTATCTTGGGAGTATCGATGAAAGGTCACATGGACTCTTACTCAAGCAAGTTTCTAAACACATGCAACCTTGTCAGATCCCTTTCTTCTCTCTTTTCCTCTTCTCTCGATCTTTTTCTTTCTCTTCCTTTTTTTATAAATCCAATGAATTAATGACGATGATGCAGTTCGTCTTGTTTATCTTCTTTTTTTCTTTCTTTTGACAAAATGTAGGCGACTAATGGGGTCATAAGTAATGTACCTACTCGTCGCTTCCATGTGTGTAATCATCCTTTCTTAATTAGAATAATGTACTTACCCCTCTGATCTTCAGGAAATAATCTCAATCTTTTCTTAGATGCCGTAGAGAGAGAGAGAGAGAGAGAGAGAGAGAGAGAGAAGGGAACAAGAAACACACAAACTTTTACCTTCCACACTTGCAAGAGGAGTCTGGCCTAGTGTATGCCAAGCCACAAAGCAAACAAATTAAGTTCAGTTAGGTTGGAGGTCAGCTTCAGTTCTTTCAAACCCTCCCAGCAAGTGTGAATATGACTGGCAGGTGATACACTTATGTATCTCTAGTAAACTTTGCAGTTAGTAAATCTAATAATGATGCTATAGAGTGGTAAGATAATAAGTAAAAAGTGAAAACAATCATAATCCTCTTCTTGACTTTATAAAAACTCAATAAAAACACATAAAAACAAAATTCAAAATAAAACACAATATTTGTAAACCTCCCCTAAACTTAAATAACATTGTCTCTAGTTTTATATAGTCTCAGATTGGTGGGAAAATAAATCATAAGAACAAAATTTAATAAGGAAAAACGGTATACCTGCTTGCTGATGTTAAGTGTCGATATACACAGTAAAGTGAAGATCGACCGATGCTCGGGTTGGTCCGTCGATCGGCAGTGATTAGGTGTCGGTCGATTCTATGTGTATTTGCGTTTCCTCGGGTTCTTTTTGATTTGCAATAAATTAAACACGAAAAATTAGTAAAAACGAAAATAAAAAACAATTTAGAACATACTAAATGGGTTTCCTCCCATCAAGTGTTTGTTTATAGTCTATAGCATGACGTTTTGGACTAGTATGGAGGTAATGAAACATTTGTTGAAAAAAAGTATTCACATCTTCTCTGCTCATCTTGAACCAGGTGCCTACAAAGCTTTTAATGGCTTCTTCTCCTTTGGTTTTTTGTTCTTGCTGTCTTTGGATAATCTCATGTGTATAACCTAATTTCAGTTGTAGTTCTTCCATACATTTATTGATGCATCTAATGTTGTTGTTGAGAAGATAGTAGATTACATCAATCTCCTTGTGGAACTCATCAAACATCATCTATTGAACTCTGTAGATGTCAGTTGTCATCTCTTCAATTTTTTTCTCTTTTGTAGATCTCAGGTGCTGGCCAACACAGAGGTGTAAAATGGGCTCCAGACAGCTGGTAACATCCATCGTACTCTGGTAAACTCAAGTAACATCCTCTTTTACTAGATGTCATCTCAATTATTGCTCTCATATCCTCTTTGAAACATTGATGATCATTCCATTCCCAGTCCCACGTATGGCCATTATATGCATTCTTTAAATGATTCCACCATCCTCTATTAGAACAATCGACCACTAGCAATGTTTATGCATTTGTTGGTGTTGGTAAAAGATTATTTAGAAACATTCATTCAACTAAGTCTAGGACTTAGATTCTTGAGCAGGAGAAAGAAACGAAAGATTTGCATTTGATGATGTGCTACTTTCTCTGGAGTGAGTGACGAATGAAGAACCGAACCATGAAATCCACGAACCAGTGTATATCTCGGAGGAGTATTTAACTAATGATCTTGGTTTAGTATTTTTGGGAAGTAGGTAATCATTGAGACACTATAGACTTTGTTTTAACTGATGCATATTAGCTGCATATTTCTGTTTGTTTTTATGATATTTCTGTCTTCTATTCCATGCTTTATTGAAAACTAGGGTTTGGCCCGCCCTACGGGCGGGTTAGTAACTAAAAGTATATAATATATCATAAATTTTATTAAATAATTCAAAAAATTAGTTTATTTAAATTGTAAATAATCTTAAAATTTTATTAATACCAAAAATTATAATTATATGTCATTCAAATTTTTAATATTATAATTATACATTTGTATTTATTATCTATTTTGATAATTCTGATATTTTGGTTGAAATGATGTTTCTTATATTTTTCATGATGCTTTTTCCGGTCTATGTTTTGACTATATATTTTTTTTTGTTAAAAACTTGAAACACTGATAAATAAACCACACATTATAATTTAGTTCTCTCTTAATTTAAGTGAACTTAAGGTTGTTTGTAAAGCAAATGCTGGTGTAAGAAGTCGTCTGTTGAAACCGATGATTCAGATAAGAGACGTTGTTGCACATCTTTATATTGTTTGTTTTTCTTCTTCCTAAAACCATTAACAAAAAGGTTAGTCTCACAATGTTTGTTTTAGTTACTTCAATCTCGTAGTCATATGTTTTACTATGATATATTTTCATACCTTTTCACTATGCACATAAATTTGGTTATTAAATAAAAAAAATTACTTATTTTATGTCCAGCTATCATAACAAATTCTAACTCTTTTCGATTCTGCCAAACATTGTCTTGAAACGTATTGTGATGACATTCAAAGTTAAGTATAATTTTTTCAATGTAGCAAGGAGCTTGATTTTCCTCTCTTTCAGTAGAGCCTTGCACACGTTTCCCATATATATTTTCATGTAGAAAAAGTAAACATCATTTTGACTGGAAGCATTTACTTTCTGATTCAAGGCTTATATAGTTCTAAAGCAGCTTCATTTCATGCCAAATAAGCAAGTGCAAGCTGCCCAACGTGTTCTTCAAACTTCGCTTCCGAAGAGAAAACCAATACAGTTGCACGATCAACCTTTGCATCCCTCAAAACCACAATTGAACCAGCTTCAGTCACTACAATCTCAAATGAAATGATAGATAGAAATATTGTCAAAAAGAGATCAAAAAATTGATGTTTAACACTTTCTTTGCCATAATAAGTTTGCTCCGTGACCTTGTGAAAACAAAAACACAAACCAAGGCTGGAATTTGTTAAACATCTGATCCCAATTATAAGAAAGAACATGTGTGGAGATTACTCGATATCAATCTACGACTGGATTGTGAGTTAGATCGTCTTTCTCCAGGACTGTTGTCTCATGTTTCCGATTTTAATCATGTTTTAAAACCTTTGCCGTGAAATCAGACATCGCATGCGGAGGTTACGGTTGAACTGAGGGATTTGTTCAGTTGCGAAGATGAAGCTCCGTCATCACCTATGAAAAGAATTTTGATGGACTTTCGAACTGTTTTGACGAAAGAGAGACTGGATGGAATCATCATCGTTGTCTACTCGGTGGAGCTTGACGGAAATATATGTGGAGGACACTCACTGTGGGTCTTTAATATTCTGAATGATATATAGTAGTGAAGATAAACTGAAGAGGAGTAGTGGGGTTGTTGGATTGATTGCCATAATTAACACCAGTTACATAATCAAACAAAATGGAGCAGAAACGTTACCGTGACGGTTTCACAGACGCTGGTCGTCAGCGAAATCCATGGGGGCGCAAGAGATAAGTAAAGGTTTGATACTAAATGGGCCTAAGCCCGTAACCGATCGGCAAGATTTTGCTCCTTATGAAAGACAAATTAAAATCCAGCATACAAATTTGTATAACACAACAAATATAACTTTTTCCTAAAGTCCAACAATAATCCATGTTATACAATTTTAAAAGTTTTAATTACGATGGGACAGGTGGCAATTTTTCCCCCTATGAAGAAAAAAAGCCAACTTTATTGTATTAGATATATAATAATACAGATTGTCATACTGAATGTGTTTAATTACAAACAAAAACAGAATTTATATTTTGAACCGAATTAAAAATATAATATAGTTCGATTTATAGACAAACAAAAAATAGCCAATACAGTAAATATTTTATGTATGTGTTGACAAAAAGACATGCCATTAAAAAATTTATAGTAAATTAAGTATATATGTTTCCTTTTATTATTATTAGATAATATATTTATTAATAAAAATTACACTGCAAAAAAGTATTTTTGTTTTCAATAAGTTCATGTTATTAATGCGGGTCTAATATTTTTTAAACTGATCAGAACAGTGAACCGGACTACTACATGGATTGATTGTGCTTGAATTGTGAATTAATAGATTAATAAATTTTTATATAGAGTTGTATATGAATATAATATTATTAAATATTATAAACTATATGATAATATAAATTCATATATTATTTACAAATATTTTAAAATTATTTCAATTTTTCGGCCATGAAAGTATTTTTAAAAACCAAACTAAGTCTTCTTGCTGCCCTGCCTTTCCACCACAACCTACGTTGACATGTGGTGTTAGGTCATGGTCACGTGGTCTCACTCCTTGCTTTCCTGCTTCTTTACCACGGCCTGCCTTGACAAATGTGTTGAGATGAAGAAATAAGATGAAGTTATGAATAAGCAAAGGTAATCTGGAAACAGCTAAGTTGAGGTCCACCTAACTTGACCTTGAAGATAAATAATTTAATGGGACTTGCACATTATTTTGTCTGAGTGCCAGAAGCTTTCAGGAAACTTTGAATTCGAAATATAACTGTTGGGAGCAAGAAACAAGGAAGAACGACATGTTTAGCTAAGGAGGAGAGAGATGGACGACATGTCCCTTTCACCCAAGCTTAGAGAGCCTTTTGTCACTTTCTAGACAGTCTTTGTTTATTAATTTATTTGTCAACTTATATGCATATTAATATTATGTGACCAGAACCATAACTAATCAAGGAAATCATTTTTTTCCTTCTCTCTCTCTTGTTCTTCATGTTCTCCAGGTTCCAAAAAGTTAATGTTGGGGTCAAAATCGGCTACGACGGAATCAACGTCTGAAACCTACCAGGATAGTACG
>CAJHQP010001735.1:0-104964 GCA_905132765.1 Moricandia arvensis
TCGTATGGCTTGATATTACTGGTCGATAGTTTCTATAAATACCAACCCCTCCCTTCAGTTTCCAGACATACCATTTCACACCAAAACAGTTTAAAAACGTGGCTAGAGAGAGAGAGAGAAAGATAGAGAGAAAGATAGAGAGAGAGAAAGATAGAGAGAGAGAGAGAAAGAGAGAGAGAAAGAGAGAAAGAGAGAAAGAAAGTGGTCGAGTTAAGAGTGTGGTCATTTCTAAAGGTCGATACTCCACCGAGAAGATCAGTTATGTTCAATCGATGATTCTCTACGATTGTGACGCGGAAGCTCCGCCCATATCAATCCGTCCAAGCCAGTCATATTCTTTAATGATCAAATGGAGGTGTTGTCCAGGATAAGGTTAGTTCCAGGGGTTCAGATCAATCAAAGTTCTGAAGCTCGATACTCTACCAGGAAGTCCGAAGAATGGTAGAGAAGCTAAAGAAGGTTCTGTCCGAGTCCAGATCAGTCCAAGTCAGTTTCTTAATGGTCAAGCCGAGGTTCTATCCAAGTCAAGACCAGTTTAGTCCATTCCATTCAAGACGTTCATCCTGGGTTTTGGCCAAGTCCTCTCCGATCAACCTGCTGCTTATCGGCATAGAACACTGTAAGTTGGTATTGTTTGAATTTCGTTTGGAATTTAGGATAGATTGGTTATTGAATTGGTTATTTTTGAATTTCATTTGGAATTTAGGATATATATGTTAGTGAGTTGGTATTGTTTGAATTTCGTTTGGAATTTAGGATAGTTTATGGTTATGCTTGAGTTCCACTTGGAACTTAGGATAGATTGAATTGCATATAGAGTAGAATGCTCACGTTATTGCATGGTAGAGTCCTTAGGGTTATTTCATTGAACCAGACTCAGTTTAGCACGAGCTAAGCTGAGATAAAATGTAATTAAGATTGAGTTAATAACCTGACTAAGACTAGGGCTAGGATGCATCATATTTTCTATTCTTGTGTGTTGATATGATTGAGTGCAGGTTCCAGTTATCTTTAAAGATATTTTCATAGCATGAGTCTGAATTATCTGGGTAACGGTTTGATTGAGTATATTGCTCGTTAGATTAATTAAATGCTTGCTTGTTTAATTAATCTTGTTGATTAGGGCTAGTCATCTCTTGGTAAGGGAATAACTAATTGGTTGAGTTTTTTATTTATGATATTGTTGTTTAGTATTTTAGATGGTAGTATTAGTGGTCCTAGGCCATATATGTCGGATTACTATTACGAGTTGATAGTATCGTAGAGTTAGAGTCTAGGATAGGGTTGTGTGATGCCGACAACATGTGCATAACCCGCCCATGCTAGGCTTGTTTAAGGGTTGATTAGTGTTTCCTCGCCCTTATACTCAACGGGTTTAAGGAAGACCCTTATTCGCTGGATTGGAAAGACTCAAAGAGACGGTGTCATGGCCTAGAAATGAGTGTTACATGACGGTGTAACGTGGCAGTGACCCGATGGACTGTGGGCCACAGTCGGTTGAAAGTTCCTTTTTCTGGCCTTTGTGGTAGGGAGATAGGATATTGGAGGATGAACACGAAGTCACCAGTTCCCGGGTTAGAGTATTGTGTTAGAGTGTCGTGTTTAGTAAAGGGTTATGGAACCCTAGAGTAAGTGTAGCACCAATATACGATGTTACGAGTTAGATTGATTCATAGTTAATTAGTATCTTATTACTGTGATTGTGGTTGATTAATTTCCTTGCAGGACACTGAGATCTAATACCGGGTTAGGTACCAGATTAGGCTTGGTGTCTCCTTGGTTAGTGTAGACCCGAAGTTGATTGTTATATTGTTTGAGGGATTGCTTATGAAGGGTGGTGGATTGAAAGTTATGCGGTATAATTGATTGGTCGATCATGTTCTTGTCTGATTGTTGGTCGACCGGTTAATGATACTTGTACAGTCTAAGTGTCTAACGCTACATGAATACTAAACTTAGGCGTATACATGCTAACTAGGGATTGGTTGTTGACTTGTTTTCATGAAGGTTCCCGTTACTTGAAGTTAAATCAGGGCATGAGGCCAAATCTAACTTAGTAACGGTTTGATTAGATAGTGAATTGTGATTGCTTGTTTAGATTTAGCTTCGATTGTATGCTAGGACTAGATTGATTGTTATTTTAGGTTGTCTAGGTTAGTTTCTAGGTTGCGGGTAGAGGCTGCTAGCTCACTGAGTAACATTAGGTTACTCACCCAACTCTGTTGTCCTTTTTGCAGGTAACTTTAGTAAGGATGATCGGATAGCTCGGTGCTGGACGCTAGGGCCACTGGAGTAGATTTTCATGCCTTTTGTATACGGTATTTTGATTTGTGTTTGGTTGACTCGATTTGGCATTAGGTCGGGTCCAATCTTGAATAATTTCAATGTATGAATATTTCTTGAAAGTAATGTTATTTTACATGCGTATCATGAGTACTCTTAAATTTGACTAGTCTGGTCTAACACAACATTAGGTCTTGGTACGGGTTGAAAAACCTTAGGCCTTGATCTAACGAAACCGTTAACTCTTGGTACGGGTTGCAAAGCCTTATGCCTTGATTTAGCGCGACGAGTTAGTGGATGAACTGCTCTAGGTCGCGGAGTAAGTTCTATGACTCTGACTGGATTGTCCCTAGCCCGTCACATAGCGCTTCTGGATCGTGGTGTTGGGTTGGACGATCAGTCAATTTCTTGTTTGATTGTTGGCTGGCCGGTTGGCTCACCTCTAACTCTGGGGGTTGATTGCTCTATCAGTCATGTTCTTGTTTGATTGTTAACCGGTGGTCCGACCATATATCTAGGACGTTTCAGGGGTGTTACATAGGTGGTATCAGAGCATGGTTTTGTCCATGCTTTCGGGACTCATGATTTAATTGGTTTTCAATATTTTATCGAGTCAAAAAAGTCACAAAAGGCATTAGGGATCCGGTCATTTCCAACGATAAAATTTGTGGTTTTAGGAATTAGGATTGGATAGTGGAATCTAGAATTGCTAGGATGCTGGGATAGAATTTTCTGGTTGCTGGTTAGCATTTTGTTAGGTTGATTGGTTAGCATTGTGTTTAGGTTGCATTGTTAGTATTTGTTGCGTTAGTTGTTGACTACTTGCGTGTGAAGTGTTTTATTAAGTTGCAGTTAGTAAGTGTGTTCGTTGATCGGAACTTTAAGGATGGAAACTTTAAAGTAGAGGGAGTTCGAGGCCAAAAACCCAAACCCGAAGCGAGAGAGGAGATAGGTTCAGAGGAACTGGACTGTGGTATGGACTAGACAGATGGAAAGCAATAAGACTTAATTAGAAAGGTTTTCATCAGAATATTTGGGGTAAGAGAGATCGAAAATGATTTGAAGAATTTGGACAAGGATGATATCTATCGAAAGGACAAGATAGTATCATGGGAATGAGGGTGTTACGGCATAGTAAAAGCAAGAAGACGACTCAGTGATCATTCAGGTGTAGAGGTATGCAGACGACTGTGGTAACCTGGAGGAGCAAACACAAGGGACAATGGCAGGCAAAGCAAAGAGATTATGGAGACGAGTTGAGAATGGCTAAACCACGGAAAGTCATGAAGTTAAGAGAGGGATTCAAGACCAAGGGGAATGCTTTGAGATGTGTCAAGGTAAAACGAGTTCAAAATCAGAAGTGTGTGTGGAGACCCAAAGAAATCAAAGGAAGACATCAAATGCGAGCCAACGAAGAAACACATCAAATGACCAAGCCCACAAGATAAGTAATTGAAGGAGAAATTCTGATCAAGGAGGAGCATGTCGTGAAGCCGAGCAATTGGAAATCTAAGAATTTGAGGACGAATTCTACTAAAGGGGGGGGGGAGAATATAGTAACCCGCCCGAAGGGATAAAATGGTCGAGATCGACAGATTGGAATTTGGAGCCAAGCTTTTGGGAATCAAAGTACGATGAGGAATGTTGAGTTTTGGTCATATAAAACTTAACATGGTTCATAGAAAAAGAAAGAGTGGTCAAGCATCAACCTGGTGGTCGAGTCGCGGGTAATAAGGATCGATGAGGAAATTTTGAAGTACGAGGTGGTCGAAGAATTGATAGTGAGTGAACCATGAGTCGAATAATCTGCTCGACCAAGGTTACACAATGAGTTAGATTGATCACAAAGACATTTTGGAAGCATCACATTTTTGGAAGCACGACGTTTTAGAAGCTCGACGTTTCCGAAGCACGATGTTTTCAAAAAAAAATTGTATCAGTAAAATATTATTTTGGAGACATAATAAGTCGGAAGCATGACGTGAATTAAGCAGGACGAGATGTAAGCACGATGGGATCGAAACACGACGGGAAAACCCCGAAGTTGGGCAAAAAACCAATTTTGGTATTATGGATTTTTTTGGGGAAAACCGGAGGTTAGGGAAATATTTTACATGAAGTCAGATTTCAGTTGGGGATTTAGCAAAAATATTCGATCATCAGAACGAGAGCGGAAAGATATCCGGGATTGATCGCGGGTCGAAAATATGCAAGAAGGGTCGAAATCGGGCGAATGGACCGAGATGCACGAGGTCGCTCAATGCATGTGATCAGGACATGGTGTCAACTTCCTGGCAAGCTATCTGTCTACACAAGCACGAGGTGTCGCCGCACATGGGAGTGGTGCATGCAGCCTGACATGTCGTAGCACGAGGTATCGTCGCGCATGAAACCAAACCATGTTGATCGACATGTGGGAGTTGGTGTGTCGCCTTGCATGATTTGTGGGCTCGTGGACAGAAATGTGGGAGGATGTTTTGTCACATTGCATGTGATCCAGGTCATGCAACAGGCCATCAGCGATGTGGAGCACGAGGTGTCGATGTGCATGCAACCAAAACATGCTGATCGATATGTAAGGACCTGTGTGTTGCGACGCATGCACTCCAGCTATGCAGCAAGCCATCTGGACTTGGGTGTGTCTCTGTGCATGAGTCCGAGCCATGCATCAGGACATGTGTGCGCCCGTGTGTCGCCACACATGCAACCGGAAGCATGCAGGCTGACACGTAGTCGCTCGTATAGCTCGATATTACTGGTCGATAGTTTCTATAATTACCAACCCCTCCCTTCAGTTTCCAGACATCCCATTTCACACCAAATTAAGTTAAAAACGTGGCTAGAGAGGGAGAGAAAGAAAGTGGTCGAGTTGAGAGTATGGTTAATTTTAAAGGCCGATACTCCACCGAGAAGACTAGTTATGTCCAATCGATGATTCTCTACAATTGTAACGAGGAAGCTCCGCCCATGTCAATCCATCCAAACCAGTCATATTCGTTGATGATCAAGTAGAGGTTCTGTCTAGGATCAGGTTAGTTCCACGGTTCAGATCAGTCAAAGTTCTGAAACTCGATACTCTACCAGAAAATCCGAGGAACAGTCCAGAATCTAAAGAAGGTTATGTCCGAGTCCAGATCAGTCCAAATCAGTTTCTTCATGTTCAAGCCGAGGTTCTGTCTAAGTCAAGACCAGTCAAGTGCAGTCCATTCAAGACGTTCATCCTGGGCTTTGGCCAAGTCCTCTCCGATCAACCCGCTGCTTATCAGGATAGAACACTGTGAGTTGGTATTGTTTGAATTCCATTTGGAATTTAGGATAGATAGGTTATTGAGTTGGTTATGTTTGAATTTCGTTTGGACTTTAGGATATATAGGTTAGTGAGTTGGTATTGTTTGAACTCCGTTTGAAATTTAGGATAATTTAAGCTTATGCTTGAGTTCCACTTGGAAATTAGGATATATCGAGTTGCTTATAGAGTAGAATGCTCACCTTAAGCATGGTAGAGTCCTTAGGGTTATTTCATTGAACCGGACTCAGTTTAGCATGGACTAAGCTGAGATAAAATGCAATTAAGACTAAGGTAATAACCTGACTAGGACTAGGGCTAGGATGCATCATGTTTGCTATTCTTGTGTGTTGATATGATTGAGTGCAGGTTCCTATTATCTTTAAAGATAGTTTCATAGCAGGAGGCTGAACTATCTGGGTAATGGTTTGATTGAGTATATTGCTTGTTAAATTAATTAAATGCTTGCTTGTTTAGTTAATCTTGTTGATTGAGGTTACTCATCTCTTGGTAAGGGAGTGACTAACTGGTTGAGTTGTTTATTTATGATATTGTTGTTAAGTATTTTAGATGGTAGTATTAGTGGTCCTACACCATATAGGCCGGATTACTGGTACTAGTTGATAGTTTCGTAGAGTTGGAGTCTAGGATAGGGTTGTGTGAACCCGAAAGCATGTTCGTAACCCGCCCATGCTAGACTTGTTTAGGGTTGATTAGTGTTACCTTGCCCTCGTATTCAGGGGATTTAAGGAAACCTCTAATTCGTTGGATCATGAAGATTCATAGAGACGGGGTCATGGCCTAGGGCTGAGTGTTACACGACGGTGTAACGTTGCAGTGACCCGATGGACTGTGGGCTGTCGCGCGGTGACCATGATGGACTGTGGGCCGCGGTCGGTTGAAAGTTCCTTCTTCTGGCCTTTCTTGTAAGGAGATATGATATTGCTGATAGAGAGGATGAACATGAAGTCACCGCTTCCCGGGTTATCGTGTTGTGTTAGAGTGTCGTGTTTAGTAAAGAATTATGGAATCCTAGAGTAAGTGTAGCACCGATATAAGGTGTTACGAGTTAGATTGAGTCGTAGATAGTTAGTATCTTATTATTGTGATTGTGGTTGGTTGGTTTTCTTGCAGGTTTCTAACATTGAGATCTAATACCGGGTTCGGTACCAGATTAGGCTTGGTTTCTCTTTGGTTAGTGTAGACCTGAAGTTGATTGTTACATCATTTTAGGGTCATGGTGTTGGGTTGGACGGTCAATCATGTTCTTGTTTGATTGTTGGCTGGCCGGTTGGCTCATCTGTAACCTTGGGCGTTGGTTGCTCTATCGGTCATGTTCTCGTTTGATTATTGGTCGGTGGTTCGACCATATGTATAGGACGGTTCCGGGGTGTAACAGTTGATTTGAGGTGCTTCCCCATACACTTTTTCAATTTATGCTTCTGACTCTTCGACAACACTTGAGTGGATTCAATCACCACCGGGTAGAGTCTCATGGATCACTCTCCTTATCAGTCTGTTCAAAAGATGATGAAATCAGGTTGGTGCTCATATCCTTTGGACTCCGAGGTAGAAGAGCTTAATTCAGCGTCAGAGTAAGAGACAACCACCTTCCCATTATTTTCAACACATGTTTCTTACTCTTTTTGACAGTTGATTCAATAGGGTCAGCCAAGTCGTCTTTCGGACCCGGTAGTGATGAAGAAGGTTTCTTCATCTTCCCCTTCTTGGCAACTTTCTTCCTCCTTTTTTCGTTTCTTATTTAACACAGAGTTGTCCTCACCTTCCACCACTGGTAGCCCTTTATGTGTGACTGATTTTTTAGCTCTCTGGCAATCAGCTGTTTCATGTGTAGTAGTTTTACAACTAGTACATGTAATATGAGCGGTTGGACATCTCCTGATTGTATGGCATGTTTCTTTGCAGAAAGAGCAAGTAGGTGGTAACCAAGGGCAAGAGACCTCCACCTTCACAATTTCACCTGATTGAAATCTAGCGTTAACCGCTTCTGGGAGCAGCTTAGTGAGGTTTACGACTGTGAAGAGTTTGGAAATATCTAAATTTGTCATATTTGCTGTTGAAGGGTGAAAGATATAGAGGGTCTCCTACGAGATATGCCACATGCTCAAGAGATTCTTCGTTGAAGAAATGGGGTGAGACTCTATGGAGTTCCAGCCAAACCGGAGGCTCGCCTAGTTTAGGCATTGTCTGACTTACTCTTGAAAAGTAATATGTGAAGAACATTGTCTGACCCTCAAAGCTCCAAATCTCTTGAGTTAACACCCTACGCCTTCTCGCAGGACAAAGGGCTTTGAAGAGAACTGTTCTCGGGCCTAAGATAGTAATGTCCTTGTTCTTAAAACTCCAAATCCATTAAGGATAGCAAGCAGAGATCCATGAGATGGCAAGTTGCCAACGATGAAGGAGTCTCACTTACTTTGGTTTCATTCGATGACTTCATTCGGAATCGTAAGACACAATTCACCAGATTCTAGGAGGAAATGAATCCCTTTTTTGGTTATCGTAGTTGAGCAACCTTTAGCACCGTCTCTCCAAGAGGGGAGAGTAGAGTATCTGACCCCACCCACCAGAGAAGATGGATGAGATGAGGAGCGTGACTTGGGTCTGAAAACCGAGGGGCTTGGATCTGGAGCAACAGAGCTCGAGCTAGTTGCTGGTAGATCTATAGAGCCTAGAGTAAAAGGCGGGTGAGCTAAAAATGTACCATATGCCAAGAGACCTGAGGTGGCAAAGGCCACATCAGACAAAGGAGGGGGCGAAGATGACAGAAAGACTTAGATTGAACTCGAATTTTTGAAGCTATAGAAGCGAAAATCTTGTGGGGTGACTTTTCTTCGCCATTGAGGCTTTCGGGGGGGGGGGGGTGTTCACCATTGAGATCGATAATGACCGGATGAAAACGAAAATGTTGTTTTTTCGCACTCAGTGGAAAGAGAAAAAAGCTTTAAAAAAACAATTCTAGCCTCTATATTTTATCTACTATGAACTTGTATTTTGCATAATAATTTCAAACTCATCAAGTAAATCAATTTTTACATGAGGCATTCACAAGAAATTCAAGTACTTAATGAAATAATTAAACATGAAATAAAGAGCCTCTAGTTAATTTTTACATGATGCAGTTTGTTTTGTTGTTACATTTAAGTCAGTGGATGATTGAATTTAAATGTGATAACAAAGAAGATGTAAGTTTTATATCTTTCACATATTAAGAAAAAATAGAAATTTTGATTATTAATATATTATCTTATTTATAATTAATTCTTTTCCATACCTAATAAAATTTTAATAAACACAATTATCTTTCTCAATGCTTATACTCTACTATTAACTAGGAGTTTTCCTGCATAGAAATAAATATATTTTTTTTAGAATATTATTTTATTTTTATAAAATAGTTTACCATTTGACATTATTATTTTTATATTTCAACTTACCGATTTGAAAAAGAACTCATAAATGTATTTTCATAGTCTTTTTTATTTTTTATTTGATTTATCTCTTCCAATTTGTTTTATAAAATCCAGTAGAGTTAAAATTACATTTCATAAAAATAATTTTATTTAAATTATATTTTATTTAATAATTATTTATTTTAAATATTTCTCTTATTTCTTAATTTTAAATTTGCCTTTATTTTAATAAATAAATTTAATAAGTTTCAGATTTTGTTGGTTTTAGTTAAAATACTTTAAATTGGTAAAATCAACATGTCAATTAACCTAATGAACCAATAAATTTAAATAAAAATTAATCATTTAACTATCAAGAAAATTTTATTTGATTAATATTGATTTAATTTTGTATTTGTTAATGTACACTTGCAATTAATTTGATTATATATATATATATATATATCCAAAATATTATATATAAGTTGATGTAAAAAATACATAACTATACTTAGTTTATTCTTTATCAATTTTATATAGTATATATATTTCATTTAAATGGTGATATATGAGTTATTAGTTATTAATATATTTCAAAAGTTTTGCAAAAAATAAATATTAATATATAAAATTTACTTTAATGATGATAAAATATTTATTATTTACCATATTAAAGAAAATAGAACATGTTATAATTAAGTTAATGTCATGTCATATTTTTCAAAAGTCATGTTTTTTTGACAGTAAATGTGGTGATAACACATATACAAAATCAATGTGTAAATACTATTTAGTTGATTAATAAATAGAAGATAAAAATGTATTTTTTGAAACAATGTTTTCTAATATATATATATATATATATATATATATATATTGAAATGGAAAGGGTATCAAATGTTTGTATAGAGAGCTAAAAACATCAATCAATCTGCAAAAAAAGTATTTCTATGAGCATCTCCAACAAGTTTTTATCTCTTTATTTTTTTAAAGTGGTGAATAATATATCTTCAAATATAAAGAATCACTATTCAGACTCTTTAAACACTATTTTTTTAGTTTAGTCTCTACAATTACATGATAACTTTTTATATATCATATTTTATTACTTATTGTTTAAATTTTTTAAGACTATTTCAATTAAAAAGACATTTTACTATTTATAGTTATATTGACTATAAATTATTATATTTTTAAAATACTTTGTTCTAATATCTATTAAATAGTATTTTTTATTGATTTTTGAAAGTTTAATGATTATATTTAATTATTATACTATTGAGGACTAAAATGTAATATATTAAATTTTTTTAAAAAATATATAAACTCATGGTTAGAAAACCACCCATTTGACATTTTATTTTAAGTGTTGTACTTTCTTCAAAATGAAGTTCTTCGTTGTTGGAGATGCTCTAAAACATCACTCTTGCAAAAATTTGTAAATGTAATGGGCCGTGAAAATGCAAAATAGGTCTAGTAAGCCCAATATACATGAACAAATAGTCAGCGCATGTTAGCAGCTGACTGGGACTGTAGCACTTCTATGCTGAAAGAGCTCTCTCTCTCTCTCTCTCTCTGAATCTCTTGACACGAGTGTCTAGTTACCGAGCCGCCTGACTCAGTTTTTTGGGTAAGTAAATTTGTTTTATAATTAAACTCTATCTTCACCTCATCACTCGACTTTTTTAAAAGGCATCCGCGCCAGTGCTAACTTTAATCATTTCAGCATCTTCTTCTTCAGTCTCTCGAAACCCTAGTTTTATTCTTCTTCTTCAGAGATGCCTCGGGAGATAATAACGCTGCAAGTGGGACAATGCGGGAACCAGATCGGGATGGAGTTCTGGAAACAGCTTTGCCTCGAGCACGGCATCAGCAAAGACGGTATCCTCGAAGACTTCGCTACTCAGGTCCCTCTTTCCCCTTCGACGTCGTTTTGGGACTTCTCTAATTTGAGATTTTATCTAATTGAATACCTTCGTTTGTAGGGAGGTGATCGCAAGGATGTGTTTTTTTACCAAGCGGATGATCAACACTATATCCCACGAGCCCTTCTCATTGATCTGGAGCCTAGAGTTATCAATGGTATTCAGAACGGGGAGTATCGTAATCTCTACAATCATGAGAACATCTTCGTTGCTGATCACGGTGGTGGTGCTGGAAACAACTGGGCCAGTGGCTATCACCAGGTTTGTTAACTAACCCTGTGACTCTATGAGACTTGTTTGTTTTCACATGCTCGATGGTTACATGATTTGTCTTCACTTGCTACTAAATTTTGGTCAGGGGAAAGGTGTTGAAGAGGAAATAATGGACATGATTGATCGAGAAGCTGATGGAAGTGACAGCCTTGAGGGTTTTGTTCTTTGCCACTCCATTGCTGGTGGCACTGGCTCTGGTTTTCTTTCACCTCCTCTTATCTTCTTTTCTTTGTTTAACATGTCACTCATTCCTCAATAGGGTCGACTTTGCTAGCTGATAAGTTATGTTATGGGACTTGACAATTAGGCATTCTGAGTTTAGGTTCTCTGGTTTATGCCTTAGTAAGCATTTATCGCAACCTCTACATTATGTTAGCCTAGAGGACCTTCCTCCTCTTTATTTAGTCTGCAATACACTTGCTAAATCATGTTGTGGGACTTGGCATTCAGGCATTTCTGAGTTAACGTTCTCAGACTGTATTCACTGCTTCTTCTAGTGTGAATGACTTTTTCTTTGTTCTTCGCATCAAGGTATGGGCTCGTATCTACTGGAGACTTTGAACGATCGCTATAGCAAGAAGCTGGTTCAGACTTACAGTGTGTTCCCCAACCAGATGGAAACAAGTGATGTTGTTGTCCAGCCCTACAACTCACTCTTGACACTGAAGCGACTTACCTTAAATGCTGATTGTGTTGTTGTCCTTGACAACACTGCCTTGAATAGAATTGCTGTGGAGCGTCTGCATCTGACGAACCCCACCTTTGCTCAAACGAATTCGCTAGTGTCAACTGTGATGTCTGCTAGCACAACAACACTGCGGTATCCAGGATACATGAATAATGACTTGGTTGGCTTGTTAGCATCTTTGATTCCAACACCAAGGTGTCACTTCCTCATGACAGGATATACTCCGTTGACTGTTGAGCGCCAGGTAAGATACCTCACTTGTTTAACGATTGAGACCATCAATCACGGAATCCTTTTAAGTGGGTGGCTACCATTGTGTCTTGAACATTGACTCTATATGTGATGTTTTGCTTTGTTTCACCATATTATTGGTTGCATGCTCATTTTTTTATTGGCAGGCTAATGTCATTCGTAAAACTACCGTGCTGGATGTTATGAGAAGGCTTCTACAGGTTAGCTGATTGCTTTTTTCCATCCTTTTTTCTAGAAACTTGTATTGGATTTTCTTCTAACATGATTGTATTCGCAGCCAAAAAATGTCATGGTGTCGTCTTATGCTAGAAGCAAAGAAGCTAGTCAGGCAAAGTACATATCAATATTGAATATCATTCAAGGAGAAGTAGATCCCACTCAGGTATAGTTACTGTCGCACCTAGCGATTTTCTTATCAATATATGATAATATGTCTTGTTGATGTAATCTGTCTCTGTTTGTTTCACTACTTGGTACTAGGTGCATGAGAGTTTGCAGAGGATACGAGAAAGGAAGCTTGTTAACTTCATTGAGTGGGGACCTGCAAGCATACAGGTTCCAAACAAACTGTGTCTGCAAACAGTTATTGCTTTTGACTTAACCATGGACTAGCATCACAATCCATATCTTATTTTCGACAGGTTGCACTTTCCAAGAAGTCCCCGTATGTTCAAACTGCACATAGGGTAATCTTACGTTATTTGATACATATATATATATATCTTAGGCTGTCAGTACGAGGAAGATACTTTGAAGACTCTTACTTTGGTGGTGTATCTGATATTTCAGGTCAGTGGTCTAATGTTAGCAAGCCACACAAGTATCAGGCACCTATTCAGCAAGTGTTTGAGCCAATATGATAAATTGAGGAAGAAGCAAGCTTTTCTTGACAATTACCGAAAGTTTCCCATGTTTGCTGTAAGTTGACTGCTTAGATGTCCTGCGTTTGTGTTTAGTGACTATTAATCATGAGAATATATATGTGGATGTGGACAGGACAATGATCTTTCAGAGTTTGATGAAGCAAGGGACATCATTGAGAGTTTGGTAGATGAATATAAGGCTTGTGAATCTCCAGATTACATCAAATGGGGAATGGAGGTATGTAAATAGTCTCAGACTACTAAGCTTTTCTCATCTATGTAGGAACACTAAACGTTAATTGTATACTGTGTGTGTGTGTCTGTCAGGATCCTGAACAGCTTTTAACTGGTGAAGGCAATGCTTCAGGAGTTGTGGATCCTAAGTTGGCGTTCTAAATAAACTGAGATTTTTTCAGGTCATCATAGGTTTTTACTTGAGAATGGGTTTTGGTAGGACAAGTAGCAAACCATAAAGAGTGTTGTCACGTAATCCGTGAATGGTGTTTAATGTATTATGATGTGGATGAGTTTTTAGTTTATGAAAACATGGCCTGGGTTTACTCTCAGTCTCTGCACCAAAACCCCCACAAATACATTCAATTTTATTATATAGAAAAAGCAAGATAAGAGGGGAGAAAGAGAGAATCTCATCACATGTTCATGGTCCTCTTCACTGCTTACGTAACTAAACTATTCCCTCACGAATATTTGTCTTATGGTCATTAGCTATAAAAACACCTGTTAATTTGGTTGCCGAGGATACATTAAATGCATCAATTAAACTTGGTTACATATCCATGCAGTGTCCAAAGATTTTGATATACGCGTCGAGAATCTATACGCGTGATAACTTTTGAAAGATTGAAATTCAAGTCTAGTTCATGTAAATGAGAGGATTAGACATATACTGAACGCGTAATTGTCTAAATTAATTAGAACATCCTTCATCTTTATTGATTAATTAAAAAATAACAATAGAGAGTGTGTTCAAAGTTTTTTTTTTTTTTGTCATCTGAAGATCTTATTAACAAAGAGTTTTAAAACGTCTTTTACAAGCCAAAGTAGAAATACAGCAGACACAGGGACCCTAATGAAAAGATTCCAAAATTCTGCATTTTACAAACCAAGCCTTCATTTATAAAAGTTCTAGACACCTTCATGCCAGTCATCAAAACATACAGAGGGCAGAGAGTCTCTCATTGGTAAAGAGATCACCTAACTATTCCGGCGGACCGGTAGCTACATATGATTGCAGCCGATTAGAATTGATCACACTTTTTGCAAGGAGAGAGGCCCCTTTGTTATTTGATCTGTCTTCGTTCACCACACGCCACCATTCAATCTTCGCCAGAGCCCGCATGATCTATGTACTCTGGAATTTGTAAGATGGCCACGCTTTCGGCCTTGTAACCAAACCTACAACAAACCTATCCTGGAGTGCGAAGATAACTCTGTTTAATTTGTGTGCTTCCATACTGTTTATCACCCATAGCATCACCCGAAAATAGGCATCCTCGCCATTAATGACATTGATAAAGGCTCTCCTAGCATGTATCAGTACATTCCCTGCATTGTCACGTAAGACCCATGCTCCTCCAGCCAATCTTTGGCCTTTTGAGAAAAACATACCTACATTGCATTTAAGCCACGATTCTGGAGGTGTGGACCATTTATTTTGCCTCAATCTCTCTTCAACTTTATTCTCCTCCTCCTCTTTTTTTCTCCAATTCCCATGCCAAAAACCATAGCTCTGCTTCCTCTTTGATTTTCAGCATGATATCCTCTGTAACAAAGTTTTTTCCTTCAAACACCAAGCTGTTCCTATTCTTCCACAAGAACCACAAGATCCATGGGTAGATCCTTGTGATCTCCTTAGGTATCTTGTCAACTAAAACCAAGAGATAGTGATAATTCGTGAAGAGAGAAGTTGCACTGAAACCACCTTCAGGTTGAGGAATGTTGGATAAAGCCCACACTTGTCTAGCCACCGAGCAAGAGAAAAGAATGTGATTCGGTGCTTCACCTTCAAAACCGCATAATTGGCAACACGGATCCATTTTCACGCCTCTATGTACTAGCAAATCTCCAGTAGGTATTGCATTACTTAGGGCACGCCATATGAATGACCTAATTTTTGGAGATGTTGGTATCTTCCACACTGATTATTTGAGACCATTTAACGATGGTTGAGTGTTAGCGATCCGCTTTTCCTCAGATAGAGAGTTCTGAGTGTAAAGCCAATAACCAGACTTGACTGAGTAAGCTCCATTCCTATTATGAACCCAAATCCAGAAATCTTCATGGTCCACAACTGGTTTCATCTTCATTATCCTGTTAATGTCTTCTTGATAAAACAGTTCTTGCAGCCTATCAATCCTCCATCCCCTCTGGTTTGTATCAATGAGATCACTAACTTTGAGCTCCAAATCGACAAGAATATTCTTCATTAAAGGCGGTCTCATCACAGAGTCAGCTATCCATGGTTGTGACCACACCGAGATGGACTTCCCGTTCCCCACTTGTTTCCTTAGCCCTTTTAGAAGAAGATCTCTACCATACAATATACTTCTCCAAGCAAATGAAGGTCTCTGTCCCAGACTGGCCTGAATAAAGTCAGAGTTTTTGTAGTACCTGCTTTTGAAAACCTTCGCAAAAAGAGAAGCAGGCTGATCAAGAAGTCTCCATGCTTGCTTGGCCAACAAGGCTTGATTAAAACCTTGTATGTCTTTAAACGCCAGCCCTCCTTGTTGTTTTGTTAGACACATTCTTTTCCAACTGACCCAATGGATCTTCCGTTTATGCTCTAAAGCATTCCACCAGAAATCTTCTATAGCTCTTGTTAGATTCTCACATGACTTTTTGGTCAGTCTGAAGCACAACATCGCGTATACCGGCATCGCCATTGCAAAAGCTTTTAGGAGTATCTCCTTTCCCCCATGAGAGAGGCATCTAGCAAAGTATCCCGATAACCTCTCTTTTAGCCTGTCGTAGATATAGGCTAGCATCTCGGTTTTGGACCCGCTGAAACACTCAGGAAGTCCAAGGTAAGTACCAGACCCTCTTTCCTTTGTGATCCCCGTGATTCCTTTTATCTCTTCCTTGCAAGCCTCTGAAACCTTTCCCCCAAATGTGATAGCCGATTTTTGCAGATTGACCTTTTGTCCGGTAGCTACTCCATAGGATTCTAGGATCTTCATTAGCATTGTGGCTTGTTCCTTCGTTGCTTTACACACCAGTAAGCTATCATCAGCAAACAATAGATGATGAATAATCGGTCCTTGGGTCGAAAACCGAATCCCATGTAACTCATCCATTTCCTCAGCTTTTTCCAGACTGTGAATTAGGCCCTCAGTGCATAAAACAAACAAAAAGGGCGACAGAGGGTCTCCTTGGCGCAGTCCCCGCTCTGGTTTTATTCTTCCAAAATGTTGATCATTTATAAGGACGGAGAAGGTAACCGATGTTACACAGAACATCACCTTTTCCACCCAACCTGCTTCAAAACCCAAGGCCAAGAGTAATGCATTTAGATAAGTCCATTCCACCCTATCATAGGCCTTGGACATATCAATTTTGATCGCCATATATTCCTTGGCCATCTTGTCATTAGTTCTCAACCCGTGTATGATCTCATGCGCAATAAGGATATTATCAGTAATCATCCTTTCTTCAACAAATGCTGACTGAGTTGGAGAGACTATGTTTGGGAGCAATGGTTTCAGTCTCCATACAAGAATTTTGGATATTATCTTGTATAAAACCGAACATAAGCTAATTGGCCTCATGTCTGCCATTTCCTCCGGATTATTGATTTTTGGTATGAGACAAAGCAGTGTGTAGTTCCAGTCAGTCGGGAAAATACCAGAAGTAAAGAAAGATCTGACTTCTTCTGTGACTTGGTCTCCAACCGTTGCCCAATACTTTTGAAAGAATAATCCTGTCATTCCATCATGGCCTGGTGCACTAGCCGGTTTAATGGAGAAAACAGCCTCTTTTACTTCTTCCTTAGAAACTTCTCTGGTTAGTTGCTCGTTCATAGATTATGTCACTCTGCTTCTGAACCCAGAAAAGAAACCTTCAAAAGAATATGGTTTCGACGACTTAAAAAGATGCTGGAAGTACTGAGTTGCTACCTCACCCTTTGATGCTTCTGAGTACTGAGACACCCCATTTTTATCATTGAGTTTAAGGATCTTGTTCTTTGCCATGCTTGCTTTCACCGATGCATGGAAGTATTTGTTGTTTCTGTCTCCTTTGGTTGCCCATTTATCCTTACTTCTTTGTCTCCAGTACTTGTCTTCCTCTCGATAGACCTTCACCAATTCTCTTTTTAGATAATCCATTCGCACCAAGGAAGGCTGGTAAGAAGACTGAGTTATTTCCAATTCCTGTTGAATTTGTACCAGTCTATCACGAGAGTTTAAGCATTGAGTTTTCTTCCATGTACTCAAAGCTTTCCTGCATTTCTTAAGTTTGTCTGATACTGAGCCTCCAAAGAATGAGTGATTCGTTAACCAAGCCTTCTTTATTGCTTCTTGGATCATGGGCTTGTTTAAAAATCTAGAGTCAAACCTGAAGTTTCCCCTGTAGGTTTCTGATGAAGACACCAACTTGACCAAGACGGGCCTATGATATGATCCTCTTTTTTCTAAGAAGGACTGATTTGATGCCGGGAAAAGCTGGAACCAATTCTTATTCCCAAAAGCTCTGTCAAGCTTACTCTGAATCCACCACTTCCCTCTCTGTCCACCCCAAGTAAAATTGTTACCAAAGGCTTGCAACTCCACTAAGTCCCATGCTTTGAGCATCTCATTGAAAGGTTCAAAAGAGGCTTCACTTCTCCTCGGACCACCAAGCTTCTCTCCATTATTCCGGATTTCATTGAAATCACCTAGAACACACCAAGCTGTTTTCCTTTGCACTCCTATTCGCATCATTCTCTCCCATATTTTTGGTCTAGCACTTCTTTCAGGTTCTCCATAAATGCAAGACACGAAAAACCTACTGTTACCGGACTGTACAACCAAATCGATCAGATTCTTATCCATAAACTTAATATCTACAACCAGCGAGTTCTTCCAAAACAAAGAACCCGCCACTATAACCTCTTGGAGCTACCGTTACAAGTCTATCGTAACCCAGCCACACCCGCAGATCTTCCAAAACATCTCTGTTATTTTTTGTTTCCATAAGAAATAAAATATCAGGGAAATGCTCCTTACGCAGTTCCCGCAGTCTTGGAATCGCCAAATCCTGTGCACGGCCCAGGCCTTGGCAATTCCAACTAAGCATAGCCATTTAAATATTGGACGGTCCCTCACTTGGGACCACCAATGGTTTCTTAAACCTTGCAGAGTTTTGGGATGTCTCCACATCTTCACTAGCCTTTCTCTTTGCTTCACTGGTTAGCATCTGAATCTCATTATTTTCTGCAGACTTTGTTTCACCTTCTTTGACCATTGCTTTTCTCTTATAAGTTCCTGGTCTCTTTCTTGGCTTATTCTTTCTCATTTTAGTTCCGAAAGAGCTCGTGTCGGATGCACCAAGCTCATAACCCGTAGAACCATCATGAAAAGAGAAACCTTTTGAAACACAATCTTGAAACTCCCCTGGATCAGCAAACAAGGGAATCTCCTTATTAGTAGCCAGATGAGGTCTCCCGGCTTGAATAGCCCTAGCCATCAATTTGTTTCCCAATCTTGCTTTTACATGTCTCTGCAAATCTTCTTGATGTTGGAAATCAAAGACCACTCCTTTTTGTTTATCCAAGACTGTGGTGATCACTGGAGGGGGTTCTAATCTCAGACAAGTTTTCTATCCAATGGGGTCATTTTCCAAATCTTTCAGTGATTCCTTGATTCTTTCTTTACGAGCCATCTTCTCATGTCCCTCTGCAGCCATAAGATATTGTCTCATACCTTGTAAAACTTCAGGTGCTATCTTCGGTCTTTCAGTACCTGGTAGCAACCCAACTTAGGACTCCAAAACCACCCCAAACAAGGGATCATCCTCTTTAATAATCTTCATTTCATTAGGAGCTTTCTTCGATTCCTTGGAAAAATTCCTTCAGCCTCCTGAGCTTTCTTCATCTTCAGAATCGGACAAACCGACTGATCATGTGTGAGTCTTTGACAATGGTAACATCTCTTCTGAATACGCTCGTAGTCATAAAGAATGATAATAGCTTCACCATTGGGAAGATTGACTTTATTCGCTCTCCTAAGAGGCTTGGAGACATCAAACCTTACTTGGACTCTGACGTAGTCTTTCACTTGTGGCTTCTCTGGGTCAAAAGCCACTGTAATCACTTGCCCTGCGAACTCCCCCAAAGCAGTGAGCGCTTCGAGCTTGTAGTGGTTGACAGAAACGTTTCTCATCTGAACCCACAGGATAAGGTGTTGTAAGTAATCTGAAGGTGGTTTCTCCACCCACCTTTCAATCGCCAAGGACCACTGGTTGAGGGAATGAACTCCTCTGTCAAGTATATCAATCAAATCCTGCTCATACTTGAAGATAAACTGGAATCTTTGCTTCGATAAGGCGACTCCTTTAACCCTATCATAGAGTTGTCATTTCCTAGGCATATCCAAGATCAGATCTGACATTTTTTGGCACTGGGGGTTTAATAATCGACCAACTAAACTCATTTCGTTCCTCGCCGTAGAACGAAATTCCGGCAGATCCGGAAGATTGTACGGTTCATCATCTTCCTCCAAGGACATGTTCAGCAGGGCTTTGTCAATACTTGAAGACATAGCGCGCCAAAGCAAGAATAATAAACCCTAGATTTTACTGAAGGAGGTAAAGAAAAGTTGAACAGTGTTTAGGTGAAAAACTTCAACGGATGGATAAGATTTCGATGGGGAAGGTAACAAAGGACACTAAACATATAGAAATCTTTAATGTTTCACGTGTTTACAGCCAAAAGCTCTTAATTATTTTTAGAATAAACTAGTAGCAACTAGAGAGAGTCTAAAGCCCAAAAGAGGGAGACGAAAGAGGAATGATGATTTACGTCAAGCCTTTAAGCAGCTTTGTGTTCAAAGTTTAAGAACGTTAATTTTGGATAGTGAAAACTCTATCCAAAATATTTGATGAATAATAGTACATTTTATTTCAAAAATGTGTTCCACTTACATATATTTGTGTCAACATTCCACTTCCTTTTTTTTCATACTGAAATTATATTAATAAACCATCAGAGCAGTCCACTTACATATTTATCTAGAAAAAAAATACAATTCAAAAGTTGAAGGGACAAAAGATGAAAGAAGCATCGAGGAAGGGTCCAGTCAACGGAGAACAATCAGCAAGTAAAGAAAAAAGACAGGTGTCCGTAGATTCTTAAGAGAATCCTCCAGTGATTTACAGGCTACAGCCGGTAACCATCAACCAGTATTCTCTTATAAAACCGCGTTAGCCATTAAGTCAGTCCTCGTAAGGTTTCTCTTCCCGTCTCTCTCTCCGGAATTATTTTAAACGCTTATCCATCTTCGTCTCTCTCCCAATCTTCATTTTATTCTCTCTATCTAACGGCGAATAACCTAAGATGTCGCTGAGGAATTACACTGCCGTCATCGCCTCGATTGTTTTCGCCGTCGTTTCTTCTTCCGCAGGCGCTCAATCCGTAGCTCCTGCTCCTTCTCCTTCTCCCACTAGCGACGGTAATTTTTATGAATGTTGGGAACACGTTTTGTTCGATTATTGTTTTCACATTGTCTTCAGAATCGATTTGATTGTGTACGATCATGAACACTAGATCTGGGGAAGTTAAAATTGAATTTTTTGTCATGAAATGAACAGGAGCATCGATAGATCAAGGAATAGCATATTTGCTAATGGTGGTGGCATTGGTGCTCACGTATATCATTCATCCCCTCGATGCATCTTCTTTCTTCTAATAATCTTTGTATAAATCTTAATGTTCTAACTGAGTTTAATCTCTGACTTTGTTATTAATCTTCCATACTTATGGAATTTGTTTAGTGTAGATATGTAGTCCTTTATTTATGATTATTAAATATTCATTTTATTATTACAAATTATTCCAAAATGTTATTACTTGTGATCATCAAGTATTCTTTTGTTATTATGCAAGAGCATCTCCAACAATCTCATTTATTATGTAAGAGCATCTCCAACAATTTGCAATGGTGGCTATTAATTTTTTTAATTTTTTTAATATATTACATTTTAGTCTTCAATATTATCAGTAATTAATATAATCTTTAAACTTTCAAAATAAATAAAACATACTATTCGATAAATATTAAAATAAAATATTTTTTAAAAAATATAATAATATATTGTCAATATAATTATAAATTGTATAAAAAGTAGGACTAAGACTTATTATCGTGGTGTTCAGATCTAGATCAGTTCCGAAAATAAACCAAAGAGAGAGAAAAAGAGTAAATCATGAATGACTTGTGTTATTTCATAAGCATAAGGGGATCCCTTGATATAGGGAATACAATCGACCAAAAAAATAGTACAATTCCTAATCCAACTAGAAAAAGGAAATTCTCCAAAACCAATAAAGAATAGGTTTTTCTATTCGGTAACCCTAAACCTATTTGGGCTAGGTTCAGTAAACATCTATCATATAGGTTTATGTTTGGGCTGGTAATGGACATGCCGACCATGGTCCACATAGAGGTTATGACAATCCACAATGGTTCATAACACTTCCTCTTGGATGTCATAACTGTGTAACACACCTTAGGTGTTGCCTCATTAAAACCTTTGACCATGAAAAATTCAATGAGATAAAACCATGGTTAAGGAAAAAGAGTGCAATGTGTATTACTCCCCCTATTTCGTACCTCACTGAAGATCTTTCAATCTTCTCATTCCATTATGATGTATAAGCTTCTTCAAGGTCGAGGTTGGTAGTGATTTGGTGAAGAGGTCGGCTGAATTGTCATTAGATCGGACTTGAACCACTTGGACCTCTCCTGCTTTCTGCAACTCGTGTGTGAAGAAGAACTTTGGCAAGATGTGCTTCGTCCTATCTCCTTTGATATATCCATCATTGAGCTGAGTTATGCAAGATGCATTGTCTTCATACATGATGGTCGGTTCATCATTTCCATCGACCATCCCACAGTCTGATCGGATGTGTTGGTTCTCAGCTTGCTTCATGAATAGCCAGAATCTCGGCATGGTTGGATGATGTGGCTGTTATGGTCTGCTTCATGGATCTCCAAAATATGGCCGTTCCACCAATTGTAAACACATAACCTATTTGAGATCGTGCATGTTGTGGATTTGATAAGTAACCTTCATCAGCAAAACCAACTAAATCTTCTTGTAATTGGTTAGTATAAAACAATCCAAGATCTTTCGTTCCTTGTAGGTAACGAAACAAATGTTTAATTCCATTCCAGTGCCTTTGGGTCGGACATGAACTGAATCTCGACAATAAGTTTACTGCAAAACATATATCTGGTCGAGTGTGGCTAGCCAGATACATCAAGGCTCCTATAGCACTAAGATATGGCACTTCTGGACCAAGTATTTCTTCATCGTCCTTCTTTGGACCATATGGGTCGGTGTCCGGACTAAGGGAGCTAACGACCATGGGCGATGACAATGGGTGACATTGGTCCATATTGAATCTCTTGAGTACTTTTTTAGTATATGACATTTGATGCACAAAGATTCCATTGTTTATGTACTCAAGATGTAATCCCAAACAAAACTTTGTTTTACTTAGGTCTTTCATTTCGAATTTTTTCTTGAGATATTCAACCGTTTGGGAAAATTCCTTAGAGGTTCCTATGATATTCAAATCATCAACATAAACTGCTACGATCACAAATCCTTTATTCTCGAACTTCCTTATGAATATGCATGGACTGATCAGATCATTCTTATATCCTTCTTTCACTAAGTACTCATTTAGTCTGTTGTACCACATTCGGCCACTTTGTTTCAATCCATAAAGGGATTTGTTCAGTTTAAGGCAATGTTGTTCTCGAGAACTTTTCTTATCTTTGAGCTCAATACCTTCTGGAACTCTCATGTATCTCTCATTATCCAGTGGATCATATAAGTATGCTGTTACTACATACATTAAGTGTAAATCCAATTTCTCTCTTATAGCCAGACTGATTAGAAATCGAAATATAGTAGCATCCACCACAGGGGAATATGTTTCTTCATAATCTATTCCTGGTCTCTGTGAGAATCCTTGTGCAACGAGCCTTGCCTCATATCTCACGACTTCACCATGTTCATTTCTCTTCCTCACAAAGACCCACTTATATCCAACTAGTTTAACATCATATGGTGTCCTTATAATCGGACCAAATACATTTCTCTTCTTTAAAGAGTTTAACTCCACGTTTATGGCTTCTTTCCACTTAAGCCAATATGATCTACGAGTGCACTCTAATATAGACGTGGGTTCATGATCCTCATTCAAATCCATAAGCTCAAGTGCTACTTTGTATGCAAATATACCATCTATGTCGACATCTTTTATGTTCCATTTTGTTCCAGACATAAGATAATTGATTGAGATCTCATTGTTATCAATATCCTCAGTACCTGGAAGTTTGGCGTCCCAAACATCCTTATTTGGTCCATTCTGATCGACTTGGTCTGGTATAGGTTCGGCCATGGACTGTCCGACTGTGGTTGGTCCGACCACGGTTGGTTCGACTATGGTTGGGTCGACCATGTCAATTGCCTCGGTTTTCATTTCTGCACCTTTCTTAGCTTTCCGAGGAACCTTATCTTTGGAACTTATTGGTCTACCACATTTTAGACGTGTGTTAGACTCTGTAGCAACTTGATTTTATCTCTCTTGGACATCAATTCTTACTGGTGCATTACAAACTGGTATATGTGACTTTGTCACTTTCTTTGAGTCAGCAAATGATATTAGGCTAGTAGTGAGTATAATAATTATGCCTCACTTTTAATGTCCAGCCCATTAAGAATCTTGCACAAAACCGAAAAAAGGAGAAGAATGTTAGGTGGTGTTATTCGTTGATGTATTTGAATAGAATATAAATCTAAGAACAATCTATTGTTATTCAATAGTTGATTTTAATTTTTTTTATTAATCTAGTGTTATTGTTTCTTACATTTAAAATATTTTTTTATTGAAAGAGTTTAAATCAAGTGTTATTGATTCTTGCATTTAAAATATTTTTATTATGTGATAATAGTGGATCATATGTTTTCTAAATTGTGTGTTATATCATGTATTTTGGTGTTTCAAGAAAATATTATTTAGTTGATTGTGGGTTTGTAAATCGACGTAACTTCTTAGCTCCACTACGAAGTACACGATATCATCTACAAGAATTTTGTGGGGAAGGGCGTGATCCAGCAAATCAAAATGAACTATTTAATTTTCGCCACGCGTCCTTAAGAAACGTCGTTGAAAGAATATTTGGTATATTTAAATCTCGTTTTTTAATTTTTAAATCTGCGCCACCATTTTCTTTCAAGACTCAAGCAGATATAGTTCTTGCATGTGCTGCCTTACACAACTTTCTTCGCAAAAAATCTCGTTCAAATGAATTTTGTAGTGATGAGGAAGAATCAGATGAAGAATCGGATGAAGATTCAGATGAAGAAAATGAGAATCAAACTTTGGAAGAAAATGGTACTGAAGAAAATTTTGAGACTCAAGAACAAGAAAGAAAAAACGCAAGGAAATGGAGGGCAACCATAGCTACTAATATGTGGAGAGATGCTACTAACACTGGTAGCCAAAGATAGTTGATTCTCACATTCTTTTACGTAAAATTTATTGTTTTATTAGTCTTTTTTTATTTTTTGTTGAATTGTTTTTCATGCTTTGGAGCCATTTATGGACACGTAAGTTTCTATGATTTTTTTGTTTTGTTTTTCAAAAGTAATGTTACATACAATCAAAACTAAGCATTTAACAATATCCACAGTTGATCCATTAACATTCAAAGCTTATCATTGTCAAAAGAAACTATGAACTCTGCCAAGATGGAATTCAGCTATATTTTTCAGGTTTAGAATCTCAGATTTTTTAGTTTGTTACAGAGTTTTGAGAAGACGATAATGTTGTATCAAAAAATATTAGGATGTACACTACACTATTATCACAAAAAAAAATATAACTTACGGATAACTTGATGATGATTATCTTATTATTTTCATGTTTATCTCTTCAAGAAAAAACGTATCCACTATATATATATATATATAAAAAAGATCATGACCATCTCTCTTTGAAGCATAAAAATCATTAAACCATAGAGAAAAGGTTAGAAACTTCTTATTTTTTCTTCTTACGTTTTTTTTTTGTTTTTAGTAGTTTTGCATTAAATATATTTGAAGTAGCTAGATGGAAAATAATTAAACCTGTTCTTTTTTTCTTATGGTTGTGCAACGTTCTTTTACTAAAGCATTGAAGGCCACTACTTTAAAACCTTAGAAATTGATCTAATTGACTTTTAATAAAATGTTGAATTATATCTTACGAAAATATTTGCAATAAATGTATTATTGACTTTTGGTGTTTATGTATCTTATTTGTCCTTACTCAGTGATAAAATATTCTAATTTTTATAATGTTTCATTAGATGGGAGATTCACAAAGAAAAAAGAAAGAAAAAGGTGACTATAATTCATGGAATCATAACGAGACTAGGATATTAGTGCAACTTCTTGTGGAAGCAGTTAACAATAACTAGCATGATTCTTCTGGTTCTTTCAGTAAACTTACCGTTGAATCAAAGATTTTGCCAAAACTCAATAAAAATGTCTATCGTGCAAAAGATTTCAAGAACTATCAAAGCAGATACAAGTATTTAAAACTAAAACATCAAAATTGTGCCGACCTTCTACGTTATTCTTCTGGTTTTGGTTGGGATCCTTTAAACAAAAAATTTACAGCTTCAAATGAAGTCTGGAATGATTATTTAAAAGTAAGTATTTCATTTTTGAAATTCTGAATATAGTAAATATGCATCATATTTATGTGCTACTGATCATTTTTTTTCTTCATAGGCACATCCAAACAATATATGTAGTGATACATTTGAATTTTTTGAGGACTTGCAACTCATATTCGGACAAGGCGTAGCTACTGGGAGAAACGCAGTTGGATTAGGTGATGGTACTGATGCGCGTACATACAAAGTTGGAGGGAATTCAAATCTAGAGTATGTGAATGATGTAGACAACATATATGAGTTTGATGCATCAACTCGTGATAATGAGCTCTCAGATCAGTATGCAACATTTGATTCTCAGACAGTTCAGAATCTCGTACGGAGAAGTCTCAAACCAAAGAAAATAGCAAGATCCGAAAGAGGTATTTCATAGAAGGATGAAAATCCAGCAATGGATGTTAGTACTCAAATTTTTAATATAATACAACAAAGAGAAAAACAACAGAAAGAAGCATCAGAAAAAAAAATTAATGTATGGGATGCTTTAAAGGAAATTTCAAACTTGGAGGATCGTATTCGTTACAAAGCACTTACACATGTTTATCATATCGAAATTCAAAACGTTTTTGTTAAAATATCGGTGGAAGAAAGGTTAGGATGGATTCAAAGTAGTATGGAATAAGGAAGTGTTTTTATTGAACTTTTATGTGTTTTTTTCTTACGTTGGTTTTTGTTTTTTTTTTTTTTGTTGATACATTTGAAATTTTGTTTTCATAGTTATAAATTTAATAGTCTTTTCCATGAGACTAGAATCTATAAGTGAATCATCCTAAAATCAATAGTGAATCATTCTAAAATCTGAAATATTTAAATTGATAAATCTAAAAATATTTTTTTTTTAAATCTTATCTATTTTAAAATTCATTGGTATTGATTATAAGAAAATTACAAATCATTAATGAACCACTCCAAATATTAGACATTTTAAATTTGTTAAAGTTGAGTTTAAAATCTACAACGAATAACACTACCTTAAGTTTCCTTTTCGCTGACCAAAAAAAAAAGGTTTAGTTTCCTTTTTCTTTTCAAAAAAGGTCGGTCGAAATTGGAAACTTGAAATCTAAAGTGTGTTATAAAACTTGAAAGGCGGTCTCTGCAATCCTCAAATCAATCCTGAAACACAACAAAGCAACGAGAGAGAGAGTTTAAGAGAGATTAAAAGATTGTGTGAAGGAAAATCTAGAAGCCTAAGACTTTGTTCATCCTCTTGCCTCCCGATTCAATATCTCTTTTTATCCATCATGGCTACCAAATTTAAAGGTGCTCCCCTCCCGAGCAGGCAAGACTGATACGCTTTGGTGATCCAGGAGCTAAAATAGGAGCACATACTCTCTCCAACCTGTGAACTATACAGAAGGCAATATTAACAAACAACATGTGAATTGGTCGATAAAAACTAACAAGCAAGACTAAGAGTTTGAAGACCCCTTATGACTGAGGATGCCACCGCTTGGAAGAGGTACCTTTAGATAAAGAAACAGAGACAGGTCAGTAACGAAACCAAATCTCTTCCATCAGGAGGTACACATCATCTGTTGGTGCAGGCTTTGCCAATTGGTGGGCTTCTTAGCACTTGTTTCATTCCTTGAGGCGAAATGAAAAGAGAGTGAGCTATATTTATCTGACCCAAAATTGTCCAAGGGGTCAGCATTAGAAACTCTTATAAACTCAGCATCTTTAACTGTATAAAATATCATCCTATAAGGTTGTTTGAGCAGAGGATCCATTTGGTTGCTTGAGTTGTTGTAGTTTAAATGATGACCAAGCGGTAGTTAGAGTGTCGAAGGAAGAAGGGGGATGCTATTAAACTTGAAGGATGATCACTGCTGCAAAATCTGTTGCCTTGACTCCAAAGCTACCAGTGTTCTTGGTGGTTTCAGGCCACAAGGGAGAAACGCTATTAAAGTTCTCTCTTATAAGAATTCATATCTGTGGTAATCCTTATATTTGAAAGATCTTTTCTCTCTTATTTTGGTGGGATTAGGTTGTGGAAACTGCCATTAGTTTTACAAGAAGCTGGATATTTTAGAATGTGTTCCCGCCTTGTGTGGCTGCTGCTGCAACCTCTGGTCTTTATATCCCAACCATGGCATATGAGCTTTCCCTTTCTGCAGTAGACATGTACACTCTTTTTACTGTTAAGAAATACGGGTCAAATTTCCTTGCGGAAAAAATCAGAATTTGTGGGAGCGGGAAGAAAACACACAAAATTGTTAACGGAGTTCGGCCAATCTTGTCTACGTCTCCGGACCTGCTACAGGTCTTTTATTATTAACCCGGGAGAATTTACAAACTCTCAACTCACACCCGAAAAAAAAAAGTTTTTTTTTTTTTTTTTTCTTCACGAAGAAGTTCTTCTTCTTCTCTCTTTCTCTTTGGATTTTTGGGATGGTTTGGGATCTTCACCTTGCCTTGGTTTTTATAGAGAGAGCTTGGGGGTTGGTGAGGATGATTTTGTTGACGAACGCGTTGGTGGACATAATTGTTGACGAACGCGCTGCACCGTCTTCACCAACCAACTTCACCTGTCATCACCATTTTTCACGTGCATGGTTTCACCAACAATCTCCCACTTGAAGACTGATTTCAATCTGTCTTCACACCTCGATCAATGTAGCAGGTCTTCCCAGCTTGTTACTCCGACAAGCCAACTGAGGTTGCACATAACCTCAGCTTATCGCGCGGCACGACCTTCGTTAGCATGTCTGCCGGATTCTTACTTCCTGGGATCTTCTCAAGCACCAACATTTCATCTTCCAATGCTTGTCTGATGAAATGATATCGACGATGTATGTGCTTCGTCCGAGCATGGTAAACTGGATTCTTTGCCAAGTCGATGGCGCTTTTACTATCGCAGTACAATACACTTTTCCCTTGGTCATGGCCTAACTCCTCTAGAAAAGATTGTAGCCATATCATCTCTTTTGTTGCCTCCGTCACCGCAACATACTCAGCTTCACAGCTTGATAGAGATACAATTTTCTGCAACTTTGAAACCCAACAAATTGCAGTACCGCCAAAAGTGTAGACATATCCAGTTGTGCTCTTCGTGCTGTCAATGTCACCTCCATTGTCAGCATCAACATATCCCTGCAATCCCGTCTCAGACTTCGTGAAACATAGTGAAAGGCTTGGATTTCCTTTCATGTATCTGAAAATCCACTTGACGGCTTCCCAATGTTCCTTTCCTGGATTGCTCATAAATCTGCTGACGACTCCCACTGCATGTGCAATGTCTGGCCTTGTACATATCATCGCGTACATTAGGCTGCCTATAGCAGAAGCATATGGAACCTTATCCATATATTCCATCTCGTCTTCCGTCTTTGGAGACTGTTCTCTGGATAACCGAAAATGATTCGCCAGAGGAGTACTGACTGGCTTCGCGTCATCCATATTAAACCTCTTGAGGACTTTCTTCACATACTCCTCTTGTGATAGCTTGAGACCCTCTTTGCTTCTAGTGATTCTCATTCCTAGAATCTGCCTTGCTTCTCCAAGGTCTTTCATCGCAAACTCTTCCGAGAGTTTCGTCTTCAAGCTATTGATCTCATGCAAGTCTGCTCCTATTATTAGCATGTCATCCACATATAGGAGCAATATCAAGTAGGACTCTTGAACCTTCTTGAAGTAACAACAGTGGTCAGCTTCACACCTCAAGAAACCAACGCCTTTAATAAAGCTATCGAACCGCTTATACCACTGTCTTGGAGCTTGTTTCAAGCCGTACAAACTCCTTTTCAGCTTGCAAACAAGGCTTTCTTTCCCTTTAACTTCAAAGCCTTCGGGTTGCTTCATATAAATTTCCTCATCCAAATCACCGTGAAGAAATGCCGTCTTCACATCCATCTGCTGAAGATGCAGCTCTTCTTGTGCTACCAGCCCAAGAACCGTTCTGATGGTCACCATCTTGACTACAGGGGAGAAGATTTCAGTGTAGTCAACGCCTTCTTTTTGTTGGAATCCCTTCACAACAAGCCTCGCTTTATAGCGCTTACTCCCATCAGGTTCTTCTTTTATTCGGTAGACCCACTTGTTATGCAGTGCCTTTTTTCCCCTTAGGCAAAACTGCTAACTCCCACGTGTGATTGGATAACAATGAGTCCATCTCGTCGTTCATTGCAAGCTCCCACTTGATCGACTCATCCACTTGCATAGCCTCTTCATAACATTCAGGCTCTCCTCTGTCTGTGAGCAGAATGTAGTTGAGCGATGGAGAAAATCTTACAGGCTTTCTGATGACTCTACTTGACCGTCGTAACTCCGTGATAGGTGTATATGGGACCACTTCAGAATCATCACTCTCTTCAGCCTCACCACTCTCGTCTTGAGAGATTTCTTCTTCTGCTGTTGGGGTATCCTGTGGCAACCCTGGTGTCAGGATATCATCTAAGTCAACAGCTCCAGGCTCTTTCCTCTCCGAGCCTTCTCTTAGCTTATCCTTGTACAACGCTTCTTCGTTGAACACAACATTCTTGCTGCGGATGATCTTCCGATTTTCATCATCCCAAAACCGGTAACCAAACTCCGTGTCACCATAACCGATGAAGTAACACTTCTTAGACTTCGAGTCAAGTTTACTTCTTGCAGCATCGTCAATGTGAACATAAGCTAAGCATCCAAACACTTTTAGATAAGAAAGGTTTACTTTCTTTCCACTCCAAGCTTCTTCAGGGATCTTAAATCCCAATGGCACAGACGGTCCTCTGTTGATTAAGTAGGCTGCAGTATTGATTGCATCTGCCCAAAACGTCTTTGGCAATCCACAGTGCAATCTCATGCTCCTTGCACGCTCGTTCAAGGTTCGGTTCATCCTTTCCGCTATTCCATTTTGTTGAGGCGTTCCAGGAATAGTCTTCTCCATCTTGATTCCGTTATCAGTGCAGTATCTTTTGAATTCGCCGCTGATATACTCACCACCATTATCAGACCTTAGACACTTCAACTTGAGATTTGTCTCAACCTCAACCATGGTTTTCCATCTCTTGAAAACCGAGAACACTTCATATTTGTTCTTCATGAAGTAGACCCACACCTTTCTTGTGGAGTCATCAATAAAGGTCACATAATAGTACGAACCTCCCAGCGATGCAATAGGAGCGGGTCCCCACACGTCAGTGTGCACCAACTCTAACTTCTCAGACTTTGGCTCTCTTCCTCCTTTCAAGAAACTAACTCGTTTCTGCTTTCCAAGGACACAACTTTCGCACATCTGATGATCCACCGTCTTCAGATCTGGAAGAGCACCATTTGCCACCATGAGTTTCATCCCCTTCTCACTCATGTGCCCTAATCTGCAATGCCACAACTTGGTTTGTTTGGCATCCTCGACAACAGCAACAGTGTCTTGATAGCTCGTCGTCATATAGAGAGTGCCTCTTTTATGACCTCTAGCAACCACCATGGAACCTTTCTTGACTCTCCAGGCTCCACCACCAAAGTTGACATCGTGCCCCGTGTCATCAAGTTGACCTACCGAGATTAGATTTCTCATCAACTTTGGCACATGTCTGACCTTCGTAATCTTCCACACCCGTCCATCTGACATCTTCAAATTGATATCTCCAATACCAACTATGTCCAAAGGTAATCCATCAGCGAGATATACCTTTCCGTAATTTCCAGCAACATAATTCTCCATAATGTTGTGGTGCGGTGTGGTGTGAAATGACGCTCCTGAGTCAAGCACCCATGAATCTATTGGGCTATCGACATAGGAGATTGACGCTTTGGTGTTATTTCCAGCTGCATCACGAGCTTCACTTTTCCTCGGGGAATCAACAGACACTACCAATGCGTCAGCGATTTCACGTGTCACTGCATTGGCTCCGCCTCTAGTGTTGTCTTCCTTCTTCGGTGGTGCCCGGCAATTCTTCTTAATGTGGCCTGTCTTTCCACAATTCCAGCACTCTGCAGGCTGTCTGAATTTGGACTGACCCCGTCCACTCCTTGACTTCGATCTGCCATAACTCCGGTTACTTCTATCTGGGTTTCTCCCTCTGTTTTCCACGTTGAAAGCAGAGCTCGTTGATGCTTCCCCAGAGTCTATCCTTCGAACTTCCTCGGCAAGGATACGATCTCTAACATCATTGAATTTGAGCTTTTGAGTACCCACAGAATTACTAACCGCTGCCCGCATTGGCTCCCAACTATTTGGCAGAGATGCCAACAAAATCAGTGCTCGCACTTCATCTTCAAACTCGATTTCAACCGATGACAGTTGGTTGACAATCGTGTTGAACTCGTTCACATGTGCGGCAACCAGGCCACCTTCTTCCATCTTCAAATGAAAGAGTTTCTTCATGAGAAATACTTTATTATTTGCCGAAGGTTTCTCATACATATCAGAGAGAACTTTCATGAGCCCTTCAGTGGTCTTCTCCTTCGCAACGTTGTGAGCAACGTTCTTCGACAGTGTTAGCCTTATAACACCCAGAACTTGTCTGTCAAGGAGCTCCCACTCAGCCTGATCCATCTTCTCAGGTTTCTTGCTCAGTGGTTGATGAAGCTTCCGTCCGTACAGATAATCTTCAATTTGCATTCTCCAAAATGCATAGTCTGTACCATCAAATTTCCCGATACCGTGTGCTGAACCGTCTTCGCCTCCCATCGTTTCTGAAACCACCGTGTTTAAAACACCTCCGTCGATGAACCGATGTTACCGACAAAATTCACTATTCACGAAATCACTATTATGAACAGTAACCCACTATTTTAAATAGTAACCCACTTTAGCTCTGATACTAGTTGTTAGGAAATACGGGTCAAATTTCCTTGCGGAAAAAATCAGAATTTGTGGGAGCGGGAAGAAAACACACAAAATTGTTAACGGAGTTCGGCCAATCTTGTCTACGTCTCCGGACCTGCTACAGGTCTTTTATTATTAACCCGGGAGAATTTACAAAACTCTCAACTCACACCCGAAAAAAAAAAGTTTTTTTTTTTTTTTTTTCTTCACGAAGAAGTTCTTCTTCTTCTCTCTTTCTCTTTGGATTTTTGGGATGGTTTGGGATCTTCACTTTGCCTTGGTTTTTATAGAGAGAGCTTGGGGGTTGGTGAGGATGATTTTGTTGACGAACTCGTTGGTGGACGTAATTGTTGACGAACGCGTTGCACCGTCTTCACCAACCAACTTCACCTGTCATCACCATTTTTCACGTGCATGGTTTCACCAACATTTACATTGTCTTCACCGGGCAAATCAGGCTTTTTTGGTTTTGGGTGATTGAATGATTTGATTGGATAAACGATTTTCTTTTGCATGATTAAAAGAGCACCAAAAAAATGTCTAGTATGATGATCAAATACGGTCATATGTTTGTGGATGCAGTTTTTAGTTTATACCATGATCTTCTAGGAATGATGCAGCATGCTAAGGTTAAACCCTGAATCCATTGACGCTTATAGTTTCCTTAAACCCTTTGGTTCCAGGTTACTCCAAAGTTTTGCAAGCAGTACGCTCAAGTAGAAGAAGTGAACCAAGCTCTTTCATATATTAAGATCAATTAGTATACTCTAAAACTAACCTTTTACAATATGTTCAAGTTATAGGTAAGTGGTTTAAAATTTATTAATCATTAATGTGTTTGTCTTTAATCATCTTCATCAAAGCGTAGCTGTTTTTTTTTTTTTGATTTGGTGTTTTACTTTTTAGGTCTACTGATTTGATGGATCAGAGTAAATGTCTAAGTGACACACAAATTAAATTATTTTTGTGATAGTTAGCAACAAACCTCAAAAGAATTAACCAATAAAGATAAAAACACTTCAGATTCCAAAGAATGTCATTTATAACTAGGGGTGGGTAATTCGGTTTAATTACGGATTCAGTTTGTGTTCGGTTTGGTTTAGTTTATTTGGATTTATGAAAACTTTAACCAAAGTCAACCTAAATTAGTTTGGTTTATGTTTGGTTCGTGTTTGGTTCGATGTAGCTTATGTTTGGTTAGGTTTTGGTTCGGTTTAATTTGTGTTCAGTTCAGTTTAATTTGGGTTTTTTGTGTTATCAATTTAATCGAGTTGAATTTTTTAGTTGAGTTACAGTATACTTTATAAAAATATAAACAAATCATCATTTGACACTAAATATTTTTTTTTTCATAATTAAACATAAAGCTAAATATCACACTAAAGATATAAAATATGTAATCTAACAATTTCATATTATTATTGTCAAATCTAATTTAATCATAGATATCTTTTGGTTTAGATGTTGATGTATGAGAGTCATATTCTTTTATTTTTATTTTTAGTTGTGTTTATTCTATTCATTCAAAAAGGTATAAAATTATGTTTATTTATTTAGATTAAATGTTTAAATATATTAAATTTTAATATTATTTGTATATTTAATTAATATAATTAAAACATTTTGATTTTTTGGTTTGGTTCTGTTTAAAACCAAATCAAACCAAACTATTTGGGGTGATAATTTTGAACCAAATGATTTAGACATATACTTTTATTTGATTTGAGTTCGGTTTGGGCGTTGAGTTTTTTTACCGAGTTATTCTTGGTTCACCCCCTAAAATGAAACTATAGATTCACCCTTTATGTACTAACCAATAAGAAATTGCCATGTGTCATATTTTGTTTATGAAAAAAAAATATTAATTGCTAAAGAAAAATTGACATTATAAAAATTTTAAACCTTGAACCTTAGAACTCAAATTTTAAATATTAAACTCTAAATCCTAGTATTAATACTAAACTTTATAGCTCAACCTCTAAATAATAAACCATAAACTCTAAACCTTAAACCGTAGGGTCTAGGGTTAACCCTAGGGTTTAGGGTTAACTCTAGGGTTTAGGATTAATCCGAAGATTTAGGATTTAGGGTTGAGAATGAATCCTAAAGTTTAGGGTTTAGTGTTTACAGTTTGAGATATAGGGTTTAGTGATAATTTTATGATTTAGGGTTTAATGAGTAGAATTTGAAGCATCAAGTTTAGAGTTTAGAATTCTGTAATGTCAAATTTTTTTATGCAATCAATATTATTTTACAAAAAAATTTAATAAATAAAATATGACACGTGACAATTTTTTATTGGTTTGTATATAGGAGGTGAACCTAAGAATAACTCTTTTTAACCACCCCTATTTATAAAACTATATACCACATCAAATTTAAGTTTTTAAAAAAAAGTAAAGCTATTAAAAATTCAAATAAGTGACCATTAGAGAATTATAAAATTCAACAATAGCTGTTGCTAGTACTTTTAACCTAACACTGCCAAAACCTAACAAATCCCATAATGAAAATAGGTCAAGTACAAAACATACAGCTATGAGCTATCTATAGTAGATACACATTTATATCCACACCATGCAAACAATTATGATTTACCCTCCAGGTCCAGGAACAGCAACCAGACAACCTCCAGTTTCAGAACTACCAGATATTTGGGCCACAATGTTAAAAAGGTTCTTCTATTTAAACAGAGCAAGAGAGACAGAGATAATGAGGATTCAATTGATTAAACTAAAAATATATGGTAATAACAATATGCCTGAGTATATTTTCTCAATCCCTTTAAAACATAAGAGCTATGGAGTGATCCCAAGTCTTGGTTCAAAGCAAAACCCAGTAAAGAGCTGTAGAGGGAACTTCTTGGAGACAGGACACTTCTGAGACCACTTCCAACACTTTAGCTTCATGTCAAACATCAAAAGCGCAGGGGATCCATAGCTCTGAATGTAAACCAGATCATCAGTGCCACTACTTGCGAAAACATCATCCAACTCACCAAAGCCTTGGAAGAATCTCTGAGGCATTCTCGCCATTTCTTGCCACTCTTTCCCTCCTCCTTTCAAACACCATATCCCAATCCCTTTGATAATGTCTGGCCTATCATGTTTCCCTATCCCTCCAACGACCACAAGCCTCTCCTTTAGATTCATCAACCTTCCACAGGTCAAAGAACACGGCATCGGAATGAAACTCCTCATCAAGATTGCGCAAGAGGATGATGTGGACGATAGGTTTGAAGCAATGAGGCCGTGGCGATGATCAGAGCCTCCTGTGGAGTATATCAAGAAGTAGAGAACGTTGTTGCAGATCACACTCTCGTCTCCTCCTCTCCATCCGGTTAAGACATCAGTTACACATGTTGTCCAATTCATTGTTTCAGAGCTGTAGAGATGTATAGAAAGATCCCATTGGAAGTAATCCCCCGGAACTTGCTTCGACTTCACTAAAGAAACAGAGTAACTCTGTTTTGCTAGGTTCATGGAGGTAGACAATGCGGTGTAATCTGTTGACTTGTGACCTGGTGGTTCAATGAGCCTTCTCCATTGTTTGGTGATTGGATTCGAGACATAGATCTTGTTTCTACAGTCATTGTCCATGAAACAAACCAATCCACAAGAGGAAGCAACAAACCAGTTCGATGTTTCGATGCAAGGGAGATCAAAGCTGTACCATTTCTTGATAACCGGGTCATAAGCATAACCTGACGGATCATCAGTGCTAGTGAACATGAAGTACCAAGGGCTCTGAGAAACAGAGTTGTTGTTGGAGAAGTTCCATAAGAACCTTCGAGAAGATACAATCTCGTTCCATCTTTTGCAGACAGTGCCAGCTCTGAAGATGCTTGCAATGGGGAGAAAAGAAAGGATTCTTTCTAATAAATCGTTGGGGAGAAGAGAATCCATTGAAAAGGTTTGGACTTTGGTCTCATCATCATCGCTCTGCTCAGAGTATGATTCAGCTTCAGGGACATATGTAGTAATGTAGTTGTAAGGATAAGTGGTCCAAGACGTTTCTGCTTCCATCCTCAAAGCCACTGGAAAAACAACAACACAAAATAATCAATAATCATCATCAAACATTGAAAACCATAACAATTCATTGGCAGAAGAACATCAATATAAAATATTATAAGTTGCAGAACTGATCAGAGACAGAAGCATCATCCATATTTCACAACAGAGAACCTCTTCAAGTCAGATTTTGTAAGGGGTAACAACAAATCTAAATCAAGATATAACGGTTTGAACCAGATTTAATTTAAGAGACATGCATAGTCTACTATTGCAATACATTTTTCAGACAAGAACCAAAAGTAAAAACAAAAAGAAATTAAAAAGGGAAAGGAGAAAGCTTTGTGTCATCCTTTCAACGTCGATTAGATACCAATAAAAGACGTTTTTTTCTGATAGTTAATGCATATGAAATTAGGCTAAACGACTACATCAATCAAGCATCATTAATACCAAAACCCATCATCAATAAAAGATCAAGAACACGCAACAGGTCAATGAACAAAATCAGATAGTGACAGTGAGATTAAACAGAAACCCATCTCGATTCATTACACACCTTTGGTTCAGGCAACTCGTGGGTCTCTGAATTTTCAGAATTCTCGAGATTAAAACCGATAAAAGTATCGTTTTTTTTAAGATTTGCGAGAGGAAATGCTGGTTTTGTGGATGTTGGTTTGTTGAAAAGACACAAAAGATGAGACTTTTCGTAAAAATAGAGGAAGGAAACTAAATGGGCCTGTCGTGATTTGAGATTTGTCAATGAAAAGAAGTGCTCATCAAGGAGATGAGAGGGAAAGTTTGGTACGAATTAATAGACAGAAAGAGTGAAGAATAGGAAGAAGAGACGTTTCGGATTCAATTGTTAATATGAATGATAGAGGAGCAAGCTCGAGGAAGAGAGAAGAAGAAGAAGAAGAAGATGTTTCTTTCTTTTTTGATGGGAAACAGGTTTAAATATAAAAAAATGGAATACAGTATAGGCGTGTATTTTCATGTAACTGTTATATAAAGGAAAGTATATTTTATTTCTTGGGAACTTTACATAAATAATAATTAAATATATCGTAACACCAATAATAATGCTGTCTTACTCATCAAACCTGTATATTTGTTTCTTTTTAAATACTAGTAGTATGATTTTTTAAGCCGTGTTGTAAAGTATGAAAATTATTCAAAGTGCTACGTATAAATAAATAAAGAGTGATTTAGTGAACTACCCATATTTGAAGCTCAAATTAGCAAAATACCATTGATTGGACATGAGGGACACTGACACAACCATTTGGCAAGAAAATGCCGAGAATGCCCTTTCTCTTTCCTTTTCATTAACACGAAGCGTAAAAACATTTGTTAACATATAACACTTCTGTTAACGTCTACAATATTTGTTAACAGCCAACACATTTATTTCCGCGAAGCGTAAAAATAATTGTTAACAGTTAACACTTCTGTTAACGTCTACAATATTTGTTAACAGCGAACACATTTATTAACGCGAAGCGTAAAAATAATTGTTAACAACTAACACTTCTGTTAACGTCTACAATATTTGTTAACCGCTAACACGACGTCGAATCTAAAACCCAGAAAATTGATATCATCATAAAATTGAGGATTCAAATTCACTTATGAAAAAAATAATGAAATTTAAAATTTAATTGTATATAGAATTATAGAGATTTGTAAAATAATTAGGGATTGGAGAGAAAAAAAAAGGTGAAAAATTTGAGGATTCAAAGCCACTTATGAAAAAATAATGAAATTTAAAATTTAATTGTATATAGAATGATAGAGATTTGTAAAATAATTAAGGATTGAAGAGAAAAAAAAAAGAGGAAGTCAAAGAGAGGAGAGAGAGTGTGGAGAAGGGCAAAATGGTCCAAAGAAAAGTGATTGTCACATCATAGGCAAATCTCTAATTATAGGTGCCAAATAGGGCACTTTATGCAAATAACTCATAAATAAACAACATAACGACAAAAGTGTAGAAATAATAGAATCCTTGTACACCATTTAATCATCCCTGTTTCTAAACCATATTCTCAACTCCTCTTTTAGTGGAGTGTTTTTTTGTATTTGTTATGTAATTTTCAAATTATCTATTTATAAATAAAACAGACGTTAGGAAAAAGAGTAAGGTGACAAAACACTAGTTGCATTGTGAAATCACTGCATATCTGTTGTAATTCATCTGCATTGGTGCTACGTTTTTTTTTTTTTTTGTGAAAGAGTTTGCTACATTGGGGCTACGTTATTTTGATTATAAATTAAAGAACATAAGTTTCGCAGTAGTATTTTCGTTTGGTTCTATCGCATGTGAATAATCCATCCGTTTTATAAAAAGTTTAAATGTATGTTGTAATTAATATTCGGCTGAAATTAAATATAAATAATATTGGAAATCTAAAACAATATTTTTTATATGACAAAGAAAAAAAAGTAAAAATGACACTTTGTAAGAACAGATAAAATATTCTGCATGAATTATTAATTAGGTTTGCCATTCGGTGTATGTGTTTTATTTACAACTAGATTTTTATCCGCGCAACCGCACGGATGTTTAATTTCATTTATTATATATGTGTATACATATTTGTTTTATATCATTTTAATCATATATTTAGATATTTATTTAACTGTTTCAAATACAATAAGACTTAGAGTTTAGCGTTGAGAGGTGGGGTAGGGTTTATGATTGTAAAATTTAAGATTCTAATTAATTTTGAAAAAAATTGTCTCTTAGAAAAATGATATTTATGAAAATATCTCTTTAATGAAGGTAAAAATGAAAAGTGGTACAACAAAAGTGGTAAACTTGAAATTTTCCCTTTTAATTATATATTTATTTTATTGTATTTGCATTTAATTATTAAACGAGCAATACATGTATGAAATAATATATTTTTAAAATTAATATATATTTAATATGTTAAATTATACTCGCACTTCAAAGCTCTGAATTACTTTTTAGAAAATTTTATGCTTATTTATTTTAGATAATATATTGTTAAATATATAAAAATTTAAGATATGTTAATCTGTATACATGTATTATATAGTTTAGTATGTTAACCCGTTTTGATAACATATTATTGAATTATGTATATATATAAATTGAAATCAAACACTTGCGCGATTGCACGGATCAAAGTCTTGTTGTAAATTATAAATATACTCCATCCATTTCATATTGATACATGTTTTAGAGTTTTCATATATATTAACAACACATATTAAGTGTATTGAAAATATAAAGAATGAATTTTTAGAAAATAAAAAATATTTCTAAAATATATATCTTTTTGTAACAAATGGAGTAATAAATAATGTGAATATTAAGGATTGTATATATTATGTATAAAAGTATTGTTGAAACCGAATGATGGTTTTAAGTATTCTTGTTACATCGGTTTTAAAGATAAACATTAAAGATAAATATTCATCTTAACTACTAAATCTAGTCATAGATAGGTTTAAAATTCTCGAGGTGATCATCATTTGATATTATGTATAATATGTAAGAAGCAACTAAAACTCACGGGTTTTATGTGATTTTTAGGTTTGACATGATTAAGATGTAATACAAATGTATTAGAAATATAGAAATTATGATCAGTATGGTTTAAGACAGATGTATGTTTTATAAAACAACAGTATATAAAACAGACACATTGAATAGGTAATATATGATTATATTTTGAATGTTGGTCAGTATGGTTAAACATGATTTGGTTTTGCCTATTAAATGTAAATCAACAATGAAAATAAATCTATGTTGGTTAGCCGCACCATAAATTTAGGCTTGGTTGTTGTTAAAGTAACAAATATATGGAGTGATATAGTATTAAGGAATAAATAAACATGTTACTAGGATAGGTCCATTTAAAAAAAAAACACACATGAAATGAGGTTATGACTTCTATTTTAATAGAATAGATTAAGTTTGATCATTCTCCTCTTTGCAACTAGAAGGATTAGCCGAAAATGACATATCACATAAGGTAACCTTTTGTTTTTATACTTGTTTCATACATTGTCTTCTACATATTATATCAAAATAATACTAATAAACTAAATAAAAGGCTTTTATTTATTTATGATTTTCTTTAGTAATTATACTTCGCTTTTCAAACACTGAAACGTCTCTCTCTCTCTGCTTTACTTAGCCTATACTTCTCGCAGTTTCTTATTAGTGGCAATGTGGCATGCCCTTTACCTAAAGCAAGCACCTACTAGATCACTATACATAACAAGTTAAAATTCAAACAGAAATTTATAACTATTTTTATTTAGCATCTACTTATGTATCATTAATTTAAAAATTGCCACGAAGCAGAAAATTAAATATAATTAAGTACAGCTTTAAAATGCTGATGGCTTCATATGCACTAACTACATTTAATTTGTAAAGCTATATTGATCTCAGCTTCATATGCTTTACCTTGTCTCTTCGGTAGATTATATGCTCTTACTAGATTCTGACCCGCGCGTTCGCGCAAATGTTTGTTTTTCGATAATTACATAAATATTTTGAAATACAACAATTTAATGATTTAATTTGTGCTACTTTATTTATTATTCATACCATATATTTCGTTCTTGTATTGTGTTTTATATATATATATATATATATATATTATTGGATGTGTGTTAGATCAATCATGAATTTGTAACTATGTATTAATATCCGTGTTGACATAAATTGTTTTTAAATAGATTGTATTAATTTTAAACTATATCTATGTTTTTATGTGATATATATGCTTATATTTTTTTTACCACATAAATAAGAAACATCAAAGATAAAAATTTACAGAAACTAAAGTATAGCTAATTGTTTTTGTATTAAATAATTGTTTAATATGACATTTTTAAATATAATAATTTTATAGTTTATATTTTCTTTTTATTTTGTCTTATAAATCTTCAATTGTCATTTCCATTTTTAGGACATGTCTATCCACACAAATGTATTTTTATTTTTTATGGATCAAAAGTTTTATGTAATGTATAATAAAATGTTTTATATACTATTTAAAATATCATGCTATGTATTTTATACTCTTCAACATTTATTATATTGATTTTACATTCAATTATTGTTTATATGAAAATAATCTTAAAATAATGTATTTATATATTAATTTTTGGAGAATTTTCAAAAATATCAGTTTCCTTGTACCACTTTTCATTTTTACCTTTATTAAATAGACATTTCAAAAATACTATTTTTTAAGGGCCATTTTTAAATAAAAAAAATTAGAATCCTAAATTTTACATTCCTAAACCCTATCCCCACCCTACACCACCCCTTAACACTAAACCATAAGTCTTAGATTAATTAACCTAAAAATTATAAATGTGTTTTTTTTCCTCATAAAAAAATAAGGATAAAAATGATTAAGGTATTTTTGAAAAGTGGTACAAGGAAAGTGGTATTTTTGAAAATTTCCCATTATTTTTATTATATATAAATGATTTTTATCTTACTTTTATTTTTTAGTTATTACTCATTGCTATAATAAATAATGAAAAATATAACTATATAGTGTTGTATATTATTATATAAACTGAAAAACACCGTGCGATGTATATTTATTATATAAGATATTTACAAAAATATTGTGTTTTAAATTTAGTAAAGGAATACCTAAATCAATTTAGGTGGTTTTATGATTGTTTTGTCATGTTTTTTAATTAATGATTATTAATATTACATTAATATATCTAACTCAACTTTTTCATGGTTTTGATGTTGTTTACCTAATCAATATAACATTAATTGTTTTTCAGGTTTATTAATTAGTTATTTTCAATTTATGTTTTAGTATAAATTAGTTTGAAAATCAATTTAGCTATGTTTTATGATTGTTTAATTTGATAAAAATATAATCTATTAAAAGGAGAGTACAAATATTACTTAGCCCTGAGTTTTTTTTTAATAATTATAAGCTTTCTTAATCTTGATATATAATGAATTAGGATTATGTGATTTAGTATTATATTCAACTGAATTTTGTATCTATTAAAAAAGTTATTATTCAATTTGCAGACCAACATTAACATTGGTACGTGTATTTCGTATGGAATCATTAAAGAGGTTCAAAATGTTCTTCGTTAACCGAGGTAATATACTATCTTAGGCTTGGTCGAGAGTTATATAAGGTATACGCTGGTCAAATTAAATTAGCTGGTTCAGTAATGTTAGTGTTTAGTTATGTTAAAACGACAGTGTATATTCTGGATGGCATAGGATGGTAATTAATTAGAAAAATTCAGGGCTAAGTAATATTTGTACTCCTCTTTTAATAGATTAGATATATAATGAATTAGGATTATGTGATTTAGTATTATATTCAACTGAATTTTGTATCTATTAAAAAAGTTATTATTCAATTTGCAGACCAACATTAACATTGGTACGTGTATTTCGTATGGAATCATTAAAGAGGTTCAAAATGTTCTTCGTTAACCGAGGTAATATACTATCTTAGGCTTGGTCGAGAGTTATATAAGGTATACGCTGGTCAAATTAAATTAGCTGGTTCAGTAATGTTAGTGTTTAGTTATGTTAAAACGACAGTGTATATTCTGGATGGCATAGGATGGTAATTAATTAGAAAAATTCAGGGCTAAGTAATATTTGTACTCCTCTTTTAATAGATTAGATATATAATGAATTAGGATTATGTGATTTAGTATTATATTCAACTGAATTTTGTATCTATTAAAAAAGTTATTATTCAATTTGCAGACCAACATTAACATTGGTACGTGTATTTCGTATGGAATCATTAAAGAGGTTCAAAATGTTCTTCGTTAACCGAGGTAATATACTATCTTAGGCTTGGTCGAGAGTTATATAAGGTATACGCTAGTCAAATTAAATTAGCTGGTTCAGTAATGTTAGTGTTTAGTTATGTTAAAACGACAGTGTATATTCTGGATGGCATAGGATGGTAATTAATTAGAAAAATTCAGGGCTAAGTAATATTTGTACTCCTCTTTTAATAGATTAGATATATAATGAATTAGGATTATGTGATTTAGTATTATATTCAACTGAATTTTGTATCTATTAAAAAAGTTATTATTCAATTTGCAGACCAACATTAACATTGGTACGTGTATTTCGTATGGAATCATTAAAGAGGTTCAAAATGTTCTTCGTTAACCGAGGTAATATACTATCTTAGGCTTGGTCGAGAGTTATATAAGGTATACGCTGGTCAAATTAAATTAGCTGGTTCAGTAATGTTAGTGTTTAGTTATGTTAAAACGACAGTGTATATTCTGGATGGCATAGGATGGTAATTAATTAGAAAAATTCAGGGCTAAGTAATATTTGTACTCCTCTTTTAATAGATTAGATATATAATGAATTAGGATTATGTGATTTAGTATTATATTCAACTGAATTTTGTATCTATTAAAAAAGTTATTATTCAATTTGCAGACCAACATTAACATTGGTACGTGTATTTCGTATGGAATCATTAAAGAGGTTCAAAATGTTCTTCGTTAACCGAGGTAATATACTATCTTAGGCTTGGTCGAGAGTTATATAAGGTATACGCTGGTCAAATTAAATTAGCTGGTTCAGTAATGTTAGTGTTTAGTTATGTTAAAACGACAGTGTATATTCTGGATGGCATAGGATGGTAATTAATTAGAAAAATTCAGGGCTAAGTAATATTTGTACTCCTCTTTTAATAGATTAGATGTAACAATTCTCCAACTTTTATATTTCATATAATAACGTATATTCAATCAGTTGCTCATATCATATACTAAAACAAAATTATTTGATCGCCCTTATTTCCCAATCAATTATCTTCTGTATGTTAGTCTTCTTCTGTTTCATCTAGTTTCATGTGCATGCTACTCATGAGCAAGCCCTGCTAACAATTATTTTGTACGATTCTATTCCTATTTCTAGGGACATAACTCGATCTGGACTGGTTTTATGTCTAATGTGTTGTACGATATTTCTTTTATGATATTTTCTTTGATATGAATTTAACTGTTAATTGCTTACGTGGTACATAGAATATCAATCACTTCAGCAACATAGTCTACCACATCATAATAATTCATCAAGCCAGTTGAGATTATTATGTTTGCATATCGGTTATTATATACTCTTGAAGATATAAAACTGATTTTGTTTTATAATATCGTAGTTTAAATTATGAATTTTAAGGGTGAAACAACTGATATTGATCCTATTCGTTTTGTTCACCCACTGACATGATCCTTTATTGTGAGATTGTTAATCACGTATCTAGAAAAGAAACTAGAAATGTCGAAAGGGAAATATCCAGTAGTATATACCACCTGCCTTTTTAATTTGTATAAATCCAATAATTTTTTTTTTTTTTTGAGAATTGTATAAATCCAATAATTAAGTCTTATACTATCTACTAGTGATCCACTACCTTAGTTATCGTTTTAATTTCCCAGCGAAACTTTTAAATATTCAAATACCTTATGCATATGTGCACGGTGCACCTAATTTTCAAAGAGACGAAATTCAAAGAATTTTCCACATAGCAAAATTGTTAATAGGAATTATGATGCATAAAAATATCAAGGATGTATGTCACAGTGTGAATTTCATAATGGCAAAAGAATGATGCGCAAAGAGAAAATTAATTAGTACAACGAGTTTGATGTCATTACACAAAACAAATACTAATGTGTTACAATATGTGATTAAACAAATTACAAGACTTATAATTAATGAGTACCACCCATTCCTATAGCTGTAGTGGTTTTATACTTACATGGACATTACCCACTATCTAAAAGCAAAGACTAAAAACCCACATTGTGAAGATTTTGAAGGCTTTGAGTTTTTGCTAAATCCAGATACAACTTTAAAACACGAGTGGCTTAGATGTGTTGTAAATATTTCTTTTGCAATATAATCTTTAGTGCCACTGTCACCTTTAATATTTTGCTGTATGACATATTGACATATGTAAAGATAAAACCAAAACGAATTTAAAAGCAGTAGTCAAATTGCGCCTGACATCTACTAAAGAATACAGTATAACAGCATTATTATTTTTGTTAAAAGAACAAGAAAGCGATGTGGAGATTGTGGAAATATTTAAAGAAGATCAATGTGCACTAATCAATTTGGCCTATTTGGTCGTATCATATGCCGCTATAAAAGACATAGCATTTATAAATAAAGAATGTGTAAAAATATAGATCAAAGGTCATGGTGGCAAATACTAATTTGTCATTATGGTTATGGACCGGCCCTGGTCATTCTAACAAAGTACCTTTTCTGCACATTCACTTCTCACTTTCTATTCTTTACATTATGCAGCAAACACACTCACACATGCACACACATACATATTTAAAAAAAAACTGCTTTTATTTTCCCATGAATTCTGAACTAGTTCTAAGATACTATTTGCAGACTTCATATAATATATACGGCTCAAAAGTTATGCTGGTGATATGGTATATTCGACCATTTCTATTTTATTTTTGCGTCGAGCCTACGAAATTTGAGGACTGGATTTGGATATACATATGTACGTGTGTTACATAGTACATAGTTTAACCAATATTGTTGACAGATCTAAGAGTTCATTTCGGATAATTGAACCTTTTCAAACCTATTTGGAAGTTTATAAGACATAATAAAATTCGCGTGGTAATTTGCCAGTAAAAATATTATATGTAAAAAAAAAAAGCCAAAGATATGATTCACAACGCGATTAAGTGCGAGAGCCAACTCAGTTACTCTTTCAGTAAGCTATTATGGATCATTAGTGATAAAATAGCAAGTAGAGTATCTCCCTAATACTTTTATTATTATTTTCTACATATTTAGTTAATTAATTATTTTTAAAAATTAAATAAAAATAACATGTAAAATGGTACCACAAGTATTCACAGTTTCTTAAAAAAGGTAGAGAAGTTTTTCCCACAGGTTTGATTCTTGCTCTTTTTGTTTTCTCTGTTCTTCTTTTATTTTAAGATTTAGCTAAAGCTTCATTCGCGTAGGTGTATTTTTATTTTTATATAAATAAATATTTATTTGTAAAAATAATAATATATATATTTTAAAATTTACTTGTTTAAATAATTATTTAATATAAACTTCTTAAATATAATATTTTATAATTTATATTGAGTAATTTTTATCTTGTAAATCATTAATTGTACTATCCATATTTTTAAAATATGATCCATGTATCCGTATAAATGTATTTTTATTCTTATGGATCAAAATTTATGATAATGTATAACAAAATTATTATATATACTTTTTAAAATATTTGGTTCTATATATTTATACTTTAAAACATTTATCATACGTATTTTACATTGGACTAATATTTATATAAAAATATACATAATATATTATATTTATATGTTAATCTATATATATTATATAAAGTATTCTTTTTATGTAACTTTTATTTTAGTTATTATTAATAAATAATTGAAATATAATTATATAGCTTTAAAACAATATTGTTCATTAACTATTTAAAGTTAAGTTTATTAATTATCATCAAACATATATGTATATATAATAACAAAAGATAAAAATACTAAAACTAGGTTTGGTAATTATTTTCCCTATGATTTTTAGTTAGAATTAGATTTTGGAAATGCACTAATTAAACAAAAAAAGACAAAAAAATCTTAAAAAATAATAATTAATAACTTCAGTGGCATACCATTATAAATAAATTGAAAATCTAAAAGGTATTTTATATTTGTATTTGTACCTTTTTTTTAGTAATATAGATTGCTATTTTTTTAAATTTGCTAGAAACGGATGAGTTTCAACCTCTGTGCTCTTGGATTGGTGAATTACAACATATGAATAGTGTATCCTAAAAAAAGAAATAAAAGAAATATTTTAAATATTTTTTTTAAGTTTTGTTACAAAATAAACTTCAAAAAATAAAAAAGACCGAAGCAGACTTTTTTATTTTTAAAAACTGAACTTTTTTAATTTTAAATTTCACCTCTAAACTTCCACCTTATAATTCTAAGCTTTAAGTGTAGATTAGTTAATCCAATGAATATAAATTTATATTTACATCCTTTTATAAAATATATTTTTATCATTTTAAAAAAAAATCTATTTTTATTACAAAAACTTAAAAAGCTATCTAAAAGTATTTCTCAATAATATATTGTATTCGTGTAAACATATATCATTGTTGAGAAGTAAAAGAATATAAAGGAGAAATGATTGTTTAAGTTGACTAACATATTGTTGTTTTTATTTGTTTATATTTTTTCATGGCAGAAAATGGAAGTGGACCAAACTTAGAAGTCACATTTATAATAATGATGTTCTCTTCTTCTATTCCACGTTCTTTTGCTCCCTTTGTTGCTGTTTCCCTACCACGTTTTCAGTTTATATACCTGTCTTTATCTCTCTCTCTTTTAGTTTTACAAAATGATTGGTCCTCTTGGGAAAAATCCACAGCAACATGAGCTAAAGTAACTCAACAATCGCGTATAACCCTTGGGGAGCATGAAGACAAAGAGACGTACGTGTTTCTTTAGCATTCTACTAATAATGGTTGTAATTGGCAAACTAATGGAGTAAACAAGTGGAAATAAAAAGGTGAAAACATGAGGAAAAATAAATGTCAAATGTAACGTAACATTTTCCTCATTTGTATTATAGAGTAATTGATCACTCCATTTTTAATCATTTGTAGAGTAAATGAGCAGAAAACAAAATTAACTTGATTGGATTAAAATAGAGTAACTGAGCAGAAATGTTTTTTACTCTACTTTTATTATCGCTAAAGATTCTTTTCAATCACACTCAATGAAAGAGATGAAAGGTGAAAAACTAAGCAACTAGCTTTAAAGCTACAAATTTACAAAATAAAACTCAACTTAGTATCAACTAACCACAAAATCATCGATCAGTTTTGCAAACATGAACTAGTTCAGAAAACAAAAGCTTTAATCTCCTTTTTCTCGCCCCAAACCTTTGAAGACCAGCGTTCGCTGTATGCTTGGGCTTTCTTACCATTAGAGGATGGCCCATCATTTTGAATATCAAAGATAATACATACACGTGAATCACACTAGAATAAACTCCAACTCGATTTGAGTTCTCATTAAAGCCCGTTTGAAAAAATGATTTTTTTTTTAATTTCAACTGACCATCGATTTTTCCTTTTGCACCGCCAGCTTGGACACAGCTCCTTGCTCACTTGTTCGGTGACACAGCTTCCACGACCAACATTCGCTGTGTCAAAGTAGTGGGTAGTAGGCCCATCATTTGAATATCAAATATAATATACACTAGTTTGCTTACCTTAAAAGTATAACGACAATAGCAAAAGAGCCCACATCATTGCAACGTCTCGGACCACACAATAGTTACAAGACAGTTGAACATTTAAACCTTATAATAACATCAGTGACATCAAATAACACCTACACGTAATGATGTAGCACAACAACATTGAAAAAAGCATAACCGCAAAGTCGCATGTATCAAAACAGAGCCATGTGAACAGACAAATAACAATATATTATACGAAGAGTTATGTAAATAAATTAAATTTCGATTCAACTCAATCTAACAACTCTTCCATAGTAACAACACGAATTGCAAAAAGATACAAAAGAAAAAGATAATTAAAACACATTGATGATAATGATGATCAAACAAAACAAGAGCTCTTTGTGTGTATTTGAAGCCAACTTTAGCCATGAGTATTCAAAGCTTCCCAAACCAAGTTCTTAACCACAGGATTAGCAGCGTCTCTAGCTTGATAAGCAGCTTTCTTCAAAGTCCTAATGGTCCACACATTTGCCTCCCACCACGAGAGACTCCTATACTGAAGATTATGCTTCTTGCAAAGCTCCTGAACCACAGGAGACACTTTCCTCAGATGGCAACGTGGCAGCCTAGGGAACAAATGATGCTCGAGCTGAAACTGTAACCCACCAAAGAACCAATCCATGTACGATGTACACGAGATATCCAGCGTCCCTGCTGTTTGCTTCTCGAACCAGTCGTTGCCTGTTGGTGGACCCATGTACACGTCGGCTGCAAAATGGTTGAGTGTGAATTGGATATGTTGAAGGGCCGTGACAGTGAAGCTTGTTAAGACAAAGAAAAATCTCTCAGGCCATGATGGGAGACAAGAGACCAAGAGTGGGAACCATGTCCAAAACACCAAGATTCCAGCTAAGTTGAGAGCACGGTCCGGGACCTCACGTTTGGAGAAGAGCAAGAGGAAGGTTTGGATAAAGAGGTTGATCCTCCCGAAGCACATGACCGGGTAATAAGTAAAATGTTGGTAGCTAACGAGAAACCTCGCGAGTGGATCAAACGTGAGTTTCCGATCATAGAAACGTGACGTCATGGAGTTGAAGAACTTGGATGAGACAGCGAAGACAGGGATGTGTTGTACGTCCGGATCGTAATCAAGGCTGTTGCAAGAGAGATGGTGAGCGTTGTGAGTCCATTTCCACCACGCGATAGAGATTCCGGTGATGCAGTTACCGGAGAGAAGCTGAGCGAACTTGTTGTACGACTTGTTCTTCATGATGACGTAATGTCCCGAGTCATGACCTATGTAAGCGCTCTGCATCCAGAGGAGACCGAGTATCACGGCGGCGATTTGGTGAGCGAAGACGGAGGTACAAGCCAGAACACCGTAGAGAACAGCGGCGAACAAGGCGGCGACGAAGGTTAAGGTATAGAGCGTGACGTGTTCTTTTTTCTCGAAGAGACCGAGTTTACGAAACTCGGCGGCTAAGCGGCGGTAATCACGTGAGATCTCGGAGACTTGTGAGTCTCCGATGTGGTAACCGGTAAAGAGGTTGTCAAGGTGGTGCCATGCGGTTCCCGGATGGAATGCGATGAAGGCATCGGTGACGTCTTGACCGGCGAGATTGAGAATCAATGCTTGGCCGCCGGGATGAGATTTGATCCAATCGGAGACGTCGTAGACTTTGCCTTGAATCGCGATCCATAGATCTCCAGGTTTGTTGTGTTTGCTTAGATCTTCTTTCGTAATGTACTTCTTCTCCGTCTGTTCCGCCATTGATGAGAACGGAGATCAGAACAGAGAGAGAGGGAGAGGGAGAGAAAGGAGAGGGATCTCTCTAGCGATCTCTCCGGTGAATCGGAATGTGAATCGAATCCTTCTCTCTATCTCTCTCTGTGCTGTTTTTTTTTTCTTCCGTTATATTTATGGTTACTGTTTCTATATGTTTTTGAAAGCGAATATCTCGGGACCGAGGTACGTGGCTAAGAGTGGAAGACAGAACACGTGTTCTAGATCTTTTGTCTGAATGTCTTTGTCCGTTATTACCATCGGTTGCTGTCCGTTAATTTTCTTTTTCCTATTTCTCTCTCTTTTTTTTCTTTTATATTGTCTTCGTTATTCCTATTGAAGATAGTCAACCTAAAAAAGGTGTAGTATTCTCACCAAAGGCCAAAATCGATAACCGAATTTGTTATTATTATTATGATTACTAGGATCTCGGCCCGCTCTACGGGCGGGATATACTTTATTTATGATCTAGGTTTTTATTTTTATATGATTTTGTGGTTTGTGTTTTAGGTTTGCATTTGCAAAATATGTGTATTGTATGTTTTGAAAATTGGTTAGTTTTGAATCGAGTACGTTTGGTTGGACTTTATAAAAGTTCTTCTAGTGATTAGATGTATTATCTTAGGTTTGTTAAAAGTGTTGAGTTCAACCTTTTTTGTAAGGTGTTATTAATTAGGTTTGTTAACCGTGTTTGAGGCTTCTTGTACCGGAAAATAAGGTTGTTGTATGTATTTATAATTTTTTGGTTCGGGTGGTGTGAGTATTTACTTGTTAGTCAAGCAATCTCAAAGTATTTAACTTCTAATACCATATTTGTGGGATTTTTTTAAACAATCTTACATATGTTTATAGTTTTAGTTAATTTGTAGAGATTTTCAATCCAGATTTCTGTTTTTAGGTATTTTGATTTATATAAATAGCAACCATAATAAAACCATAGATACTTTGATTTGGTTTAGTTTATATATCGTCGGTATTTGATCTATTAAGTTTAATACCAAAAACTATAAATATATTTAACTTTTGTAATATTTTATGAATTAGATATCAGTTTTACTAAATCATAAAAAAAATTTTATATTATAATTTTTAAGTAGAACATATTTTATGTTTTTTCTACTATTAAAATAATTAGTAAACATATAAAGTTAAAATCAATAATAAAGGTCATGAATTAAAAATTAATAAATTAATAATATTATTAAATAAATAAATATTAGCACAAATATTTATCACCAAAAATAAACAAATATGTTTTACTTAATTTGATAAAAGTGAAAAAAAAATTCAAACTTAAAACAAAATATAAAATTGTGTAAATCAATATTTTAAATATGGATATTATATCATAAAAATTATATATATTATTAATTATATTATATAGTTTACATGTTGTTATTATTATATTTAATAAATCATAATGTTTTAATGTCGGAGACACGTGTCGCGTTATCATGAAACGACTTTATGACGTGTCATCCTATGTGTCAACCTCTAGAGAGATTAAAACACTCTTTTATATATATAGATTATTATTATTATGATTATTATTATTAACATTTGTGTTTTAATGAAGCAATGATTTATTGCAAAAAATTTTTAAAGCAAGTATTTAATTTTGCCAACAATATATTCATGACTTTGGCATATTTCATTTATGTTGCACCGTACCTGTTTTCTAACTGCTCTCCAAAACTTGGTCTGGAAAGACACACAGCTGTTGTTCTGTTCGAGATTTTTTTAAGCTGTTTCTTTTTTCCTCATTGAGATAATGAGATCTAAAATATATTGTATTTTATTTCGACAAGCATTTTATTTATTTTGTTTTCAAGTGGCTCTACCTGGTGAAGGACAAAGAAAGTCCGTTAATAGTAAAATATGTCGACAAAAAAATTATATAACAAATCAAATAGCAAATGGGAAGGAAATTAAAGGAAGACTTCTTAAGGAATATACAAAGAAGACTCGGCAAGCAGTAAAAATATTATTATTCACTTTTTTGTCATTTTATTTATTGGATATGATATATATTTTGGATTGAGGAATATTCTAAAATAAACTTAAAAAAAAATTATTACCAAAATAACCTTTAAAATTATCAAAATAGATTTTATTAAATGATATAAATATACGTTTATATTTTTCAGATTAGCTAATCTAGACTGAAAATTTAGAGTTATAGGGTGTATTTTTGGAGGTAAAATTTAAAACTAAAAAAAAAAAAAATATTAAAAATTTCAAAATAAAAATTCTATTTTGGCATTTATTTTTTTAAGTTTATTTTGGTCATTTCTTTTGAGATGTATTTTTGTGACAAAAACTTAAAAAAAATCTATTTAAGAGATTTATCCATATCTTAATCTCATTGTATCAAGAATATGAAATATGATTATATATATATATATATATATATATGTATATATACTCTCGACATGTGAATGAATAAAGCAATAACTTATGATCTATTTTATGGTATCAAACTTTTATTCTAATATCCGACTCTAACCGCCACCGTTGGTTATTTCAAAAATTACCGCCGTTGTTTTTCACCGCTGCACTAAGAAGCCGTCGTATCTGTTTCTATATCCTAACCTCCTCATGTCTAGTGAAAACAAACCCTCAGCAACAGAAAAAATAGTTGTTGTTGCGTCAAACATTGCTCAGTATATGCTCAACGCATCAAACAATCCTGGATATGTAATCTCATCTGTCATATTAAAGGAAGACGATTATCCTGAGTGGACTACAAAGCTCAGGAACTTTCTCCAAGCCAAGTAAAAACTTGGTTTTATTGATGGAACAATACTTAAACTAGCCGATGACCCTGAACAAAGCATGTGGTTGGCTGTGAGTTTAATGATCATCGGTTGGATTCGGACTGCGATTGATCCTAAAATCCGCATCACTGTTTCATTTGTCTCTGAAGAGTCTTTATTGTGGGAAAGTCTTCGCGTATGTTTCTAAGTCGGGAATGGAGTACATAAACATGTTCTTAAAGACGAAATTGCTCTCTATAAACAAGATGGCAAACATGTTTTGAAGTATTATGGTAGATTGTCCAAACTTTGGGAAGAACTACAAAATTACAAATCAACCGTGTTTGTAGATGTGAAGCTGCTTAAGATATTGCAAAAGAAAGGGAGGATGATCGAGTTCACCAATTCTTGTTTGGGCTTGATCTTCCTCGATTCAGCCACATTTGATCATCCTCGATTCAGCCACATTTGATCAACGATTACATGAGAAGATCCACTGCCTTCACTCAGTCAAGTATACTCTAGGATCATACATGAGGAAAAAAATCTCAACATTGCTAGATTACAAGATGCTGCAAAAACATATGTTGTTGGTTTCATAGCAAAAACAAAGCCTCATCTCCAAGTTGCATTAGTGTCTACTCCTCGGTTCCGAGACCGACCAACTCTTGTGTGTACACACTGCAACCGCCAGGGTCATGAAATATCAACATGCTTTGTTCTCAACGGTTATCCAGAGTGGTACTACAAACAACAAAATCATTCTTCTGGCTCTGCAAACTCTGAAAACAATGATGCACCAAGACTTGTGCAGCGTGGAGGACGTCCAACATGAGGTAACGGACGTGGGCTTGGTCGTGAAAAAAATGCTAGGGTAAACAATTATGTGGAAAGTGGCACCGACCAGATTGCTCAACTCATCAAATCTTCTCCAAGCTCAGCGACCAAGCACCTCGTCTGAACGTTAGTCTAGTAAAACTCTTATTATTGATGTCATTATCGATATTGGTGCCTCACACCATATGAATGGTGGTGATCGATCACTATTGGAGAATTTGGTTGATATATTACCATCTGATGTTACCTTTTCTGATGGAAAGGGTTCTCGTGCTACACAGCGCGAAACACTTGCGTTAATTTCGAATTATAAACTTACGGATGTTCTGTTTGTTCCCTACATTAATTACACTCTCATCTCAGTGTCGAAGTTGCTGAAACAAACATGATGCATTGCAATTTTTCCTGATACACTTTGTTTCTTGCAGGACCGTTTCACGAGGACTTTGATTGGTGCGGGTGAAGAGCGTGAGGGAGTGTACTATTTACGGGGGTCTTGGCTGCATGTGCAAACAAATCTTTGAGGGAACTTGCATCTTTAGGAGCCTTGTGGCATTGTAAAATAGGACACCCATCTGCTAGAGTTTTGCTTTGTTTGCCGAAATCTGATCATTCTTCTGTACTATGGAATATATCAAAAGTTGTGATATTTGTTTTTGTTCCAAAAAAATAAGGGAGATTTTTTATAATAATAGTAATAAAGCTTCCAATTGTTTTTCACTTGTTCATTGTGATGTATGAGGTCCTTATTGAACTTTATCGTCTTGTGGAGCAGTCTATTTTCTAACCTTGGTTTGATGATCGAGATATCAGAGGTTTCTCGCTTACAGAGAAATTTTTGCGCACTGACTGAAAAACAGTTTGATAAACTGGTGAAAGCTATAAGAAGTGATAATGAAACAAATTTTATGTGTCTTACATCATTCTTCCAAGAACATGGCATTCTACATCAAACCTCTTGCGTTGATACTCCACAACAAAATGGACGGGTTGAACGCAAGGATCAACATATCTTAAATGTTGCCCGTTCATGTTTGTTTCAAAGTCATCTTCCGATAAAGTTTTGGGGTGAAAGTATACTCACTGCTACTCATTTGATTAATAGAACACTTTCGTTGGTGTGAAAAAGAAAAACAATGTATGAAGTTCTCTGTGGAAAACGTCCTTCTTATGATATGTTGCATACGTTTGGTTGCTTATGTTACTCTCATTATAGAGCTCACGATAAGGATAAGTTTGGAGCTCGTAGTCGCAAATTTATGTTTGTGGGGGTATCCTTATGGAAGAAAGGTTGGAAGCTCTACGATATTGAAAAGAATCAGTTCTTTGTTAGTCGAGACGTTCAGTTTCAAGAATATGTTTTTCTTATAAGACAAAGGAAGTGACGACATCAATGGTTTCTCCCAGTAACATTGTTAATGATGACTGGATCTTGCCAGCCTCAACATTGCCGATATCATTAGAATCGTCACCTATGATTATTCTCAACAAACACTCGAGTGCAGAAGTTGCACATGTACCTGAAACGGAGGATCACACAACTGAACCAGAGGATCACACGACTAAAACTACTGAGCCCGAGACACACGATCTCACTCCTCCTGAGAGTTCATCTCCTGCTGTACTTGAAACATTGGGCCGCAATCAACGTTCAAAGAAACCATCAATACTGCTTAAGGACTTTGTTACTCAGAATGTACACTCTTCCCCCTGGTTTCATCAATCTCATCTACGGTCCCTGGTAAGATTATTTATCCTATACATAAGTATTTATAAGATTATGGATTCAGAGAAAAACATATTGCGTTAATGGTTGGTGTTATTGATGGAAAAGAACCAAAGAACTTTAAGGATGCCATACATATCAAGGGGTGTGTGAATCTATGTAGGCTGAGATAACTGCTCTCAAGGCAAATCACACATGGGATGTTGTGATCTTCTTCCCGAAAACAGGAATTGGGAGCTAGTGGGTTTATAAACTCAATTTCAATGTTGACGGACCTTTGGAACGTCTCAAATCTCGCGTTGTTGCTCTAGGAAATCGTTAGAAGGAGGGGACATATTATAATGAAACCTTTTCACATGTCGCTAAGATGACAACAATTTGGTATCTTCTTGGGGTTGCAGCAACTAAGGACTGGGAAGTTCATCAAACAGATGTGCACAATTCTTTCTTACATGGTGGTCTTGAGGAAGAGGTTTACATGAAACTACAACAGGGATTTAGGTCTTCAAATCCTAAAAAGTGTGTCGACCTTGAAAATCAATATATGATCTTAAGCACGCCCCTCTTTGTTGGTTTGCTAAACTCTCAAAGACACTCAAACATTTTGGTTTCAAACAGATTTATCATGACTATTCTCTCTTCTCGTTGATTCAAGGTGGCAAAATTCTTCATATTCTCGTCTATTTTGATGATTTTTTTATCTCAGGAAATGATCTCCCAATGATTCAGCGCTTTAAGGCATATCTTCACCAATGTTTTGACATGAAGGATCTTGGCAATTTGAAATATTATTTGGGTATTGAGGTCTCGCGTGGACCGGATGGCATTTGTTTATGAGGTCTCGCGTGGACCTGGTGGCATTTGTTTATCCCAGCATAAGTATGCGCTGGAAATTATTGCTGAAGCGGGTATCTTGGGAGCAAAACCTTCAGCTGTACCTGTTGAATTGAATCATAAACTTGGGTCTTTGGTGAGTCCAGCACCGAAGAATCCAGAAAAATACAGACGACTCGTTGGCTGATTGATTTGTCTTAGCATCACGAGACGAGATTTAAGCTACATTGTTCATATTCTTTCTCAATTCATGCAATCTCCTCTCATTCCTCATTGGGAAGCTTCACTCGTGTTGTTCGGTATCTTAAAGGATCTCATGATCAAGGTGTGTTTCTCAACTGTAATAGTGATTTAACGATCACTGCATATTGTGACTTGGACTGGTATGATTGTCCATGTACTCGTCGTTCTCTATTTGCTTACATTGTCTACTTGGGTGATTCTCCCATATCTTGGAAAACAAAGAAACAAAACACAATTTCTTGTTCATCGGCTAAGGCCGAGTATCGCTCAATGGCATATACTTTAAAGGAACTCAAATGGCTACAAGAACTACTACACAGTCTCGGGTTTGATCACTCTCATCCAATGCATCTCTACGTCAAGATGCTTCCCACATTGTATCCAATCAAGTCTTTCATGAACGGACTAAACATATCAAATCCAATTATCATTTAGTTTGAGATGTTGTCCAAGATAAGCTTATCACCGCTGAACATATTTCGACGAAAGAACAAGTTCCCGATCTCCTCACCAAAGCATTACCAAGACTAAAGTTTGAACGATTATTGACCAAGTTAGGTGTTCGAAATATCCGACCACCGACTTGTGAGAAGGTATTGGATACGAATATATATTTTGGAAATATCTCTTTGTATCAAGAATATGAAATATCATTATGTATATATACTCTCGACATGTGAATGAATAAAGCAACACTTTATGACCTATTTTATTATTTATTAATATATATATATATATATATATATATATCCTTGTGAGGAAATGCCTGATGCAAAAAGTAGCAATGTACTATAAGCGAATGGGTTGTAGTTGAATAGTACACTACACATATATTGATTGTTCTGTGTGGTGTAGTAGGCATCATGTGTGTTTTATAATATTGCTAATCCTACATAGTCGCAATGTTATGTTCTGAGTCAGTGGTTTGAGATTTAACATTATATACTTCACTGAGTGACTCTCATATTACTCACACCATTTTTTTCCCTTTCAGGTGAGACCGACAAACAAATGAACATATCGGATTGAGTGTTATTAGATTTTTGGGATTTTACGCATTTTTGTTTCTTTCATGTTTTATATTTTCGGTTTTCAGTTTTGTGTTATTGTCCGTATTTCTAATGTTTATTTTATTTATTGAATTTACAGCATGGATGTTGATTTTTAAGTATTTATAAATAAAGATTTTAGACATTATTATTTATTTTATTCATAAGTTTTGGTGTCATATTTTAATTCGTAGTCTGCTTACATCCAAAGGGGATTTCGGTACTATTCGAATTTGTAATGATAAAAGAAGGTGGAGTCACAATTTTGATAGTGTTCACTATAGTTAATCTAGTGCATAAAGATATTATCCAACTAACCGAGAAATCGTACACATTGTTGCGGGCTATTGTAAGTACGGCTTCTCGACCGTTGGATTGTATAAGTTTGGATGGCTCATACATGTATTGGGCCTTGATGTTTAGAGCCCATTAGTAATAACTACTATTCAGTGATAAGTTTTAAGACATAGCAACAAGACAGAAATGCCCCAAGACACAAAGCAAAACGTCAAGAGGAAAATACAGAGAGAGGTTACTTCACTATAAAGTCTCTCTAACCTAACTTTGCCTTGAGGGATGTAAGAGGGATCTTAGAAAGAACATTCTCATCGAAAACCATGTAATGTTTCAAGGCATGTAAGAGGGATCTTAGAAAGAACTTTCTCATCGAAAACTATGTAATGTTTCTTCAGCTCCTTCAATGTCTTCTCTGCCACTGGATCTACCTTGTCCTCATGTTTCTATACATCATCGGTACTGTATGCAGCATCACAAAACCTATTTTACCACACATAATTTAGATTCGACAATAGAAAAGACAAACATTATGCAACTTCAAACTCTTTCTTCGGTACAAATACTTATAGATGTATACAAGAGTCAGGAAGTTGAACCAGTTCCCCACAACCGAGATTATCCACAGCCCAACAACCACCTGAGAATGAAAATCCAATGCATACTTACCAAATATATTCAAGTTCTTCAGAAGAGACCGATTAATAGTAAGGATATGCATTACTATAGGAATAATTCATGAGTAGATTGCAACAAGTTCTCAACTTAGGCACAAAAACTTAACAGACCATCAGAAACTTCTTCAAATCCCTTCCTAGCGCAATGCTCCTTAAGATAACAAAGGCCTGGAAACAAAAGAGGTTCTCAAACATATTAAGCAACACACAAAACAAACTCGTAACAAGATCAAGTCAGCAACAACAAAAGAAAGCTTACTTGTTCATAATGACATGAGCATTAGACCACAAAAACAAAGCTGCGAGAGAGAATATCAAAACGTGACACACAAGACTCAACAAATGATACTCAACCAATTCAAAGAGAACCCATATGGCAGTAGCTACACCAAGAACATCGGCTGAGAGCTTTTTGTCCCTCCACAAGAACACATCAGCAGCTGCCAGGAGAAAAGTTCAAACCCAATTAGAAAAGTTAAAAAAAAACTTTTGAAATTTGATTACACTCTGCATAAATTCTTTTGTGAGCCAATTCCAAATGGTTTGAAATCAGGAGTTAGCCTAATCAAACCACATATTAGAAATTAAATCATCGTATTTCATATCAAAGCGGCAGTGATGCAGAAAATAAACGATTAAAACAGAGGAGATGCAAAGACGCAGAGATTAGAAGGAGCACGTACGCAAACCACCACCGCTTTCTCCTGCTACGTTAACAGCGTTAATCATCCAATGAGAAAAAGATAAACGGACGTTAAGGTTTTAGTGCCTCAAACGTGGAGGCAACCCAAGGCAAGTGGCTTGGTGCAGTGTTTAAGGCGCCTTTTCTTACATTATCAGTAACCGACAAGGCTAAAGAAGATTACGTACACGTGTCGCTAATCGGATCAATGAAGCAGAAAATCAACGGCTCATTCTTTTTTGAAAAAATCGTGTAAAACGACGTGGTGCATACAATTCAGGAGTGAGAGGGTAAGTCTCTACATCAATCAGAGACTTTCTTTTAGGACCCATGCTGTCGAATTGTGGTGTCATCGTTCTTTTTCACATTCGTTGACTGCTTTCTCATAATTCATAACTATAACATTTTAAAACAAACAAAGTTGAGATCAATTTGCTAAGAAAAACATACTATACTAGTTTGTTAAGTCAACACCACCAATGTTCAGAGATATTTTTGCTCAAACCTCAAGTTCCAACTAGTTTGTTCTCATCTTTAGAGACATTCATCTCGGACAACTAACCACAAATAATTTGATTATATCTTACATATTTGACTTAAATACTCGAATCTCAATTAGCTACATATGATTAACTAATGTCGATGGTTTATTCAATTCCGTATGATACTATCTAATAAGTTTGAAACTAGAAGATTATATTATGTAAAGCAAATCAATGAATTAGTATCAAAGATATTATTCCAAGAAAATAAAAATATATTCTAATTAAATGCAACAGATCTATAAAAAATTAATTTATTATCTTCTTCTCTGATCGACAACGTACAGAGACAACGGTATACCTTCCGACAATGGAATCGATTGCGTTGTTGATTGTGTTGTCATTAGTGGAGAATTCTGGAAAACAGAACAAGATCCATTAAACAAGATCCATTGAACTTAAGCCAAATGTCAAGACAACAAAAATGGAAGTAGTGTTTACATTCAGGATCATCCTTAGCATTTCCTCTCTATATGGGAAACATCGTGCTCGTTGGGGAAAAGGCACATTTGATGCATGGGAAACTACTAATGAGATCATGTTCTCCTGCACTTGTGTGAACTTGTAAAGAAAATACTTTGACAATAGCATAATATACTATAAGTAGAAACTAAATGAGACACGCATATTTTACGTACGAAAACCTCTTCGATGTGAGAAGGAAAAACTTACAGGACCGTAGTCCACTAAAAATCTACTATATAAATGGGTATGAGTACAACAATATCCTCCATGTTCAACAACCTAAACAAAACATAGATTTTAACTAGAAATAGCTATCTCCAACAGAAGATACTATAACAAGAGAGCAACACAAAGCTTCAAACATGAATCAACCAAACGACCTCAACTCACAAGAATTCTGGTAACCAGAGACTAATCCCACTGTACAAATCCAAGATAACAAGTCAATAACACCTCTGCCAAATTTCAACTCAAACAAAGAACCGTCGGATTTACCAAACACTCAAGACAACACTGCTGAAGAAGTATGACTATTAGCTTCACTAAAATCTAGACAATAAAAGATCCAACCGTTGAAATCCAAATTATTTCAGTGAACCTCTACCCCACTGATTGTTGAAGCTTCCCACAAACTATCAGTCCGATCAAGATCTGTTTGACCTTCCAAAACCTGCCTTTACAAACCTAAACTATTTCATCCTTTTCTCTCTTTTGTCTAATGAGTTTTCTTGAGTATTCTTCTTTCTTGTGTCAGTTCTCTTACCATAAAATTAAGTTAAGAAACTTTATATAGTGTCTCACAAACCCCTAATGCCCAATACTAATCTCATGGATTAATACCAATGGCCTAACTCCAAGTTTAATTATCACCAACCAAACCGATTGGATTTTCTCCATCTAGGAAGAACCCAAGAATGTCTCATCCTTTGCCGTCTCCACCGTTAAATACATCACTAGGTGCTGCGACAGAGATATTTTTAGTGTAAAGGAATTTAGGGTAAGAGTTGATGATTGGTTGATCAAGTCCACCTATGACGATGTTAGCATAAACAACTGACTCAAGTTTGTCGTCTTCGGCTACAAATATGATTCTTGGGACGATTATGCTATGGTTAGCGAATGAAGAATCTCCATTTGCGGAGGCAGAAAAGCGGAGGCGTGACGCATTGGTTGATACAAGAATAAGGCTTTAGTGTGTTGGTCTTTTTTTATTGTTGTTTGATACATGATAGAAATGGTAATTGAACAGGTTTCCTATGTGGCATGTAACTTCAACCACTATATGTATCTTGAATTTGGCTAACCCTTTTAAACAAATAATTTTTTAGTGTGTTGATCTTTGTTTGATAAAGAAACTCCCATTGAACCTCATGCATGATCTCATCACTCAACCCGACTTCTCAATGGTCAAATTCATAATAATTTTGGATTATGAATATTGTGTAACAGATAATGCGGCCCATATTATTATGAATACCATTTATGGAGTGAGAGATTTATGGGGTGTTATTAAACATGGTAATTTAATGGAATTAGTCAACTGTATGTACTTTAATTCTACAACAAATTCCATTGTTATTCAATTGTGTATTTGAAAATTGAATTAAAATCTATTGTTATTCAATGTCTAAAGATTTTGTTAAATTCAGTTATTTTAGATTTTAATATATTTTAATTCAAATTACGTACTTTTCATCTAGTTTTTGGAAAGATTTTTCAAATATACTATATCTTTCTTGTTCTCTCTCTATTTTTATCTCAAATATACCATAATTCTCTTGTTCTCTCTCTATTTTTATCTTTCTTTAAATAACATGTTCCTCTAAAGTTGATTGAAGGAGAAGAAGACATAAGTATTTCATTAAAATTCGGTGTGCGAGTTGAAAACATAATTTGATTCTTTCATCCAAAAAAACCATAGGAATTCTTTTAAAATTCTGTGTAATTCCAGATTAGGGCATGATGAGACAAATGTGTAAAAAGGTTTGAATTTTATGTGTTTTATATCTTAATTTAAAAACTTGCTAAGAATATATATTTTTTGAAGGTTGGATGGTTTTCAAAACAAGAAACTCTATAGCAATCGGTTACTACATTGCAATTAATTGCAACGAAATATACTTTCTTAAAATTGAATTCATCAAAGTCTATTAAAAACTCACTCAAACTCAAATTCCAGTAATCAAATTCAATTCCTTTGAGTTACTGATACACTAAAAATCGGATCTTGCTACTGTCAAGTTAACAGTTGCAGTTGTAGTACTTGAGATTCAATTCCAGAGGACCGTTTTACACTATATCTTAAGATTTTAGTTTTTTAGCTAAAACTTTCATATTTAACAGAGAACAAGGTAAAAATAACAGAGATCAAGGTACGGTTTGAGCTGTTTCAATTTGGTGAAAAGCTAGCTTAGGGTGATTAAACGGATGTTAGACATCATTAAGCCACACAACTATTCAAGTTTGATTTAAGAACAAGCCCAGAACATAGATCAATAGCTAGAACAGCCCACTGTCGTGGTGCTTGTTCCTTTCAGAGAACAGCCCCCGGAGACTAAGATGTCGCTTGTTCCGAGTTCTGTCTATGAACAGTAACGATCAGGCCTACTCAGTTCATATTACACCCTAATATCTACTTTCGCTGATTAGGGATATAATACTTATTCTAAACAGTTCAGGCAATCTATAACACGGTTAATGAATAGATGAAACCCTAGATCTAACATAAAGTGATAAGATTCATGCTAGCATTAAGTTAAGTTTAGAATAAAGACTATCAGTGAACATACAACTTATTTGTGTGTAGCTTAATAAATCCAACACCCTAACACCCTAAACTAACAAGATCGACTACTCAGCAATCATGGCAATAAACACAGTAAGAAATACTGAATAATAATCCATAAATCGAAATCAAAAACTTAGAATAGGATTCAAGAAATTTTCTCTAATCGCGAGAACAAGGTGAAGAATCCTTTCTGCCTTACAAAGTATTGAATCCAAACAAGTTTTTACTGAAAAATATGAAAGAAAATTGAGCTGTGTGAGTCTCCTGTGAATATGGTCGTGCCCCTCTTTTTAAAGCTTCTTGTGGCGGCTGGAAGGAAGGGGAAATAAATTAGGGTAAATCTTGAGAGAATCTGCAGTTTCCTGAAATATCTCCGCAGGTGATCAAGGCTCTGCTTGATCACTGGGGTTGTTCTCCGGGACAGAATTCAAATTTCTCCTTTTTCTTCATGTTTCCCTCCAAAGTTCCACAACCTCTTTTGTACCTGAAATGCCTCGAATAGAGCTGTAAATACCCTATAATTGCATGAGAAAGATCAATAAATCACAATCAAAGTATGTTAAAAACACACTATATCAGTTACCATATTCAATAACACCTTTTAGCTTATTGTGAACATATTCATTTACATGATTATGGCAATAGTATGCAAATCATTACCAATAAGTCTACCCTCCTTGGAAGCGCAACAATCAAGCTCCACTTCCATTACATAAAAAATTTAATCAAACAACATAGCTTATAAGAAGATCATAATAAATACCATAAAAATATTTTTAAGTATATACTTTTTCACGAGAAACTACAAGTGTTTGTCTTAATCATTAGAATCATTGATTTTTTTATGTGCATTAGCATAAGTGAAATCAAACAGGTTCCTCCTTATCTTGATTTACAAGCACAACGCCTCATTTGTTTTGAGTAGATAAACTAACTCATTATTTCTACCCTTTGAGTGAATTGTTGAGCAATAGTTGAATTGTGATCTTGTGTGCTTTTGTTGCAAAATGTAATCTATAGTAAAATCTCATTAACTCTTTTTTTTTTTGTATTTTGTTAGCATAAAAATTTGAACTTTGCATCTATATCCATGTTTTTACGTTTTCATAATTGATGAATAGTTGTATGTTTATATTTTTCTCTTTTATTTCTAATTGACATCACATTTTTTAAAGAATATACCATTACGCATATTCATTTGTATGTCCAATTGATTGGTCTTCATTTTTGGTTGTTGTGATTGTTAATTTTCAAAATCAAGTCTTAAAGTATTTTATCTTTAAAAAAAATTTGAGATAACTCTGAGACAATTTTTGTGCATTTGACAAAAAGGACAACTAAGTTTCTTATAGTGTTTTTATTGTGCATTTGAATTCTTGTATTCGCGTCTAATGTTATCTTTACTATGTTAAACATTCACCATTATGGTTGTTATATATGTGAATTACTATTTTAATTATTTTCTTAAGATCTTCAATATTCTATGGCATGGTGTTTTAACAATCACGGACATCTTTGATATCTACCTTCTTTGGATCTGGAAAGTACTTTTTCGCAAACTCTAGACTTAAATTATGCCTCTTTACAAAAATCTTCTCATAGTTTGATGGAAGTGTATCACAGCGCAATCCACTTGAGTATCTTATGGGAGTTCCATTTACAATAAACCAGCTTTGATCGTTTTCGATGTAAGCTGTCCTCAGAACTAAAGCTTAGAGTCTTGTGAGCTTATGATGTTTTACTCTAGGTATATGAAAAATGTGTTTGAACTGTGGGTGATTCTTAAACAATGCAGCCTCATTACCAAGTTTATCCTCTATAAAATCAAGTGTCTCAGGGTAATTGCACATTGAGTCCATCTTACATCTGATTGTATAAAATGATTGATCAAGTGGTAATTGGTGAGGTCGAGGAACAATATCTAGCGATCTATACAAACAATCAAATCTAAGAGAAAAGAATGTTAGCTAATAGTTGCTCAAATCGAACCCACAAGCAAAAATTGATCACAATCGAGATAGCCACAATCAATATATAACCTAAAATTTTAAGGCGGCTACCGGTGGTCGGAGACTTCGGCCATCTTAGTCGTCGTACTTGTCTAAGTTCTTAATTGATTTTGTCTGAGTATACTCAAAATTAGGATTTTGAAGAGTCGTATTTTCTTAGTGTGTAGAGACTCGAACACGTATAAGCGGCGTCTAGACCTAAATTGATGCAGATGCTGCGTTTATAGCAATAAATTACCATTTTACCCTTTAAAAAGTTGAGTATTTACGGTTTAAAAATAATGACAGGAAGGGTCACCATTGATGTAATATCAGATCCTATGTAAAGTCAATATTGTATATGATTTTTTAAAATTAAACAAGATCAATAAATTTGATTCACAAAAACATTATTTATTTATAAACATGTAAAGTCAAGAAAATAAATAAAAACATGTGATCCAACAAAAATAAAAACGAAGTTTATATGATAAAAATTAGAACCTAAAAACTTAAAACAAATATTATTTACTACATCAACAAAAAATTTAATAGAAAGTTGAAGAGGATATTGAAACATATAGAAAGCGAAATTGTGCCTCTTTATATTTTTGAATAGAATTTTCCTGGTCATAATGCCTTTTTATATTTGGAGCCAGGTGCTGAGGCGTTAGCAAAAACACCTGATCGGATGGCGCCAGCTGAAACACCCATCTGAATCCGTCAACAGAGAAACCAAATCTATATGTTCTTATATGGTATAAAATTCTTCTATTCGAAAGACTCGAAAACTAAAACTTCTCGAATGCCAACACCTATTCTCAGAGACAACCTTACAACATACACGTACATGTCCGTTTACACAATAACGTACACGTTCGTGTACGACTATGACCGTGACATTTTGTATTCCGAGTGTAAGATATTTTTATAGGTTTTTATAATGCATTTTTATATTTGGAGCCTGATGCTACTCTCTAGTTGACTGCAAATATAAAAAGGCATTATAAAAACATAAAAATATATGAAGGAGAAGAGTGAGGCATTCGATCGATTCAAAAGGTTTAAGGTCTTAAGGTTCAACCATTAAGACCTTTCGCACCGATAGAGGAAGAGAGTTTACCTCAGTTGAGTTCAATTAATTATGTGAAGAGAATGGAGTCAAAAGTCACCTAACTGTGCCTTACACACCTCAGCAAAATGGTGTTGTGGAGAGGACAAATTGAACCTTAATGGATATGACAAGAAGTATGTTGAAGGCAATGAAGATGCCGAACTACTTATGGGGGAAAGTTGTACGACATTCAATTTACCTCATCAATAGAGCTCCTACAAAATCCTTAAAGGATCAAACAACATACGAGTATCTCACATCAAAGAAACCAAATATCAAGCACTTGAGCATATTTGGTTGTGTAGCACATGCAAAAATCCATGTGCCACATCTGAAGAAGTTAGATGAGAGATCAAAGTGTGTGATCAATTTTGGAACTGAGTTGTGTTCCAAAGCATATAGACTCTATGATCTAGTCGCATGGAAGGTGATGGTGAGTAGAGATGTAATTTTTGATGAGAAGAAAGCTTGGGATTGGTCATCTACAACAAACCAATCTGATTGTGATAAGCTTCCACATGAGGGGGGCATAGAAGAAGGTAATGATCAAGGTGAAGATCATGAATATGAAGTTATAAACCAAGATGAGGAAAAAGAAGAAGATATTGATCAAAATGAAAATCAAGACGGTGGTGGTCAAACCGTTGGTGACTAGAATCTCGATGATTATGTGTTACTTACAGATAAAAAAAGTGAAATCTTGTTGTTCACAGTATATGGTGAGCGAGAGAACTATCTTGAGGCCAAACATGTAAGAGAATTGGTTGAAGCGATGGTAGACGAGTCGAAGTCTATCACAAAAAACAAGACATGTGAGCTTGTAGATAGACTGGCTGGTTTTAAGAAACAAAGAATAGAAGAGATTTGACTCTCATCGACCACCAACCACAATGTATGAGCACAGTCAGGAAAAGAGTAGTGTTACGGTGAAGTCTAACTTGCACTCGACCACAATTTTATGAGTACATAATATTTTAAGTTCAAAAACCATATTTGTACAAACATGATCACACAAACGCATTCTCCTTCCCAAATCCTACTTTCTTGACCTCTCACTTGGGTGTGAAAGCCTGTAAACACACACACACACACAAGATAGCTAGTCAAAAACTAATGACTTAAACCATACAATAAAAAAAAAAACTGATTCGGATCACACTTACAGCGAAGATAGTAGCGTGGCCAGGATCAGCAAGATGTGCAAAAAGGTTATCAATAGGACCAGTCCCAGTGTAGATATGTTGGAACCAAGCACCCATCACTGCCAACATAGCCAACCTTCCATTCTTGATCTCTTTAGTCCTCAGCTCCTTGATCTTAGCCGGGCTACCAGATCCCCAACCCAACGGGTCGAACCATAACCCACCCGGGTATCCAACGTCTGTGCCCGTCAGTTTGTTGTTTGGGAAGATTGGGTCAGTGTTGACACTACCGGGCTTAATGATATCAGCCCATCTCCGTCCCTCGGCCCATCCGATTAAGATGAGCTCAACGACAAAGAGTGTGGTTTTGTCCGTGAAATACTCTTGCTCTCCCGCGGTGTACCATGACGGCGTGTTGAGGATCCCGATCTTGGTTAGAAACTCCGGGATAAAAATCCCGGCGGCGCCTAGCATTGCCCAACGGCAGTGAACTATCTCTGCTTGTACGTTCCATTTTAGACTATCCGGGTCAGATGCTGACATGTGTAGGGTTTGTTAAACTGTTAGAAGAATGATGAAAATAATCTTAACTTTTCATTTAAAAGCATGTATAAAAAAAACAAGACTCACAAAGACCAAGAGGATCAAATCCAAAGTCACCAGGGAGGCTACCGTCGAGCCACTCTGGAGGAGTGCTTCCGGGGAACCAGATTGGTCTCTCGGGATCCGCTGCAACGGCCCGCACAGAGGCAGCTGATTTGGAAACAGCTGGAACACTCGACTTCTTGTTCAGCCTTAGTTTCTTGCCACCCAAGAAACTACACATGTATATTACACAATTATATATTAATAAATCTCAGCTTTGTGACACAACCTCAACAACACCAACTTATAAGATTCTTCTAAATGAATCAATATTCTTGCTAAATGTCACGCATGCATACACCATTTATTTATATAAATCATTACGTTACAAGTTCCGGTGAATGGATCACTGTTCTAGCTTTGTTAACTAAACTAATTACGATGCGAGGAGAGAAAAAGATGAGATCATCTTACCTTGGAGAAGATATGGCGGCGATGGCAGAAGAAGCACAAAGAGAAGCCATGATTCTCGACGTTGCTGATGATGATCTTTCTTCAAGACTCAAAGTGTTTAGGAGAAGAAATGATGAAGGAATGATGTATAAACTATAAAAGTTATTTGATGACAAAACTAGATTCTGCTTATCTATATGGATAACGCAGTGAGCTTCCCCATTGGTTAACGCTTCAACACGTGGTACCTTTGTCCCACCATATCTTAGATTCTCTATCTGAGCATAGCTAGTGTATCTGAGTTCCACAAAAAAATAACGTTCAAATGATTGGACTGGGAAAGAAACAAAGCCCATGCTAATTTGGGTCTTCCATGTTTCAGAAAAAGCTATGGGCCGTCAAGAAAAATGCTCTTCCATGTATCATTTTTAATTAAATGTTTTGATATTTTTATTCTGATTTTTATAAATCAGTTTAATTCAGTATTTTGAGTAAGTAACACGCCAGAGTGATGATGAGACAAGTGTTACAATGTTGTTCATAACACCAAAGGTAACATGTCCTGGTCGAACGTGACACCTTCATGTTTTATCATCTTCTTGTGCATTGGAACACTTAAGAGTAGTTATGCTACCAATTCAAATCGTTAAAGGCAAACACAAAGATTATAAAGAACAACTTTTTCTTAGATTTAAAAAATCTCTCAAACTAAATTTTCTCTCTATATTTATTATGGGTAACTCTCTATAAGCTCTTATTTATATAGAAACTACTCCTTAGTTGTGTGTTTATCTGTTCATCTTTAAACTTCCTTTAAAAAGATAGTCTATTGCCTTACAGATAAAGTAAGAATTGAGCATCATATTGCACCAAAGCATCATTTAAAATTTAATATCAATATTGGATCATGATTCATGAAGTTGGAATTATCGTATAAATTAGTTTATGAAATAACAAGAAAGAGTCAATCAAGTATATTTGTATCATTCATAGTTTCATACTGGGACCAGAGAACGAGATGGTCCGAGTGACCAAAATTAAACAATGACAGGACCAAGATAAGTGTGGAAGATTGATGAGATGAAAGGCATAGAAGCAATAGGGCCATGTGACTGTCTAGGCCTCATTATAACACTTCCAAATCAACACTCCAATCTCCATACCCCTTTCGTTTCCATTATCGTTTTAGAGTTTTTTATTCTTTTGGACCGATGGTAATTGCCAAATTCCATGTTTTTGGTCGTATAATACATTAGGGCATAATTAACTCAAAAACCTAAGTGGGTTTTTTATTTTTTATTTTTAAAAAGTAAATCAATCGCGAGTCGCCACATGTCAGTTGGATCTAGTGTAAAAAATCCATAAAACCGATTCTTATTTTGTAATTTTTGTAACCGACTGTTCATGGACTCCGCACTTTAAGAAACCCTCTAAGGATCCCCTTTAATTCATGGTCTTAATTAGAACATGTATCGGTGACTAGTTACGACCAAAGAAGCTTGGTTGGAATCTCGTGACATTGTATTCATACACTGCAGCAAGTATAAAGTATGTCATACTTCTCTTTATAATTTCATGTAAAACTAATTTAATAATTCTAAACTATATACATACATCTATGTATTATTGAGTCAATATAGTACTAAATGTCGTTTCAGTTGTCAGAATGACTTTAATAATTTTGATTATAACAACACCAATGAGCTCAAACGTTCATACTCTCAGTTCTTTTGATATGTTTTGTGTTTTCTTGGAAGTTTTTAATAGGCTGTACTCATATCCCAAAACAAAAGAAAAAATTGATAGACTAAGTGAAGATTGCTGGTTGTTGTATTTTAGTGGGGGTTATTGGTTCTTGCATTTTAAAGGATTTGGAAATCTAAACTAAATCAAGTGTTATTGGTTCTATGATTTAAAATTTCTATTGAAATCATGTGTTATTGGTTTCATGATTTATAAATTCTAATTTAAATCAGGTGTTATTCAATCATCCGAATTTACTAATAGATTTGATTTTATAATGGATTTGCATGGATTTCTTTGTTAAAAATACAAAGACTCAAATCCGAGGGAAAACCTCCGGATTTGTAAATACAAATACAAATTTATATGTTAAATTTGAAAATCAATATATTTTACATTAATTTGTAAATACTATATGAATTTCTAAATACTCCAAAGTACATGAATCTTGCATTTTAATGTATTTGGAAATCTAAACTAAATTTAGTGTTTTTTTGGTTCCATAATTTTAAAATTCATATCGAAAACATTTGTTATTAGTTTCATGATTTATAAATTCTAATTCAAATTAGATTTTATTCAGTCATGTATTGATTAATGGATTTGATTGGATTTGTATGAATTTCTTTGTTAAAAATACAAAAATTTAAATCAAAAGAAAACATCGGATTTGTAAGTATTAATTTAAATTTGTAGATTAAATTAAAAAAATTGTATATTTACTTTTTTGGATAAACTGCATATTTTACTTAGATTTATAAATACTATATGAATTTCTAAATAAACTCATATAGTATGATTTAATGAGTACGCATAGCTTCGAGGGATTCAGTTTTAATATGTTTAGTTTTGTGTCATCGAGTCTCTGAGATCAATTCTATAAATGTATGTAATTTTGCACTCTCAGTTACGTGCATCTTATGTAAATTTGCTCATACCCTCTTAGATTACAGTATCATACAATCACTTAATTTATAAAATATAGTTTTCTATACCGTAAAACTAACATGCGGCTAGTTTCATATCATTTTCCGCAAAAACGACATATCCCCGATCATGCTAGAGCCATAAACCATTGCCGGTTGGTGGAAGGATCATTGCCACCTACGACTTGTCTCCTATACCTCTCTCCGGCCCACCACTCAGTTAATCAAATTGTTTAGTCTTCTTTATATAATTTGTTAGCTATATATCGTTTTCTAAATTGAGGGGTATAGATAGATAAGACTGATTCTTCTTCTTTATCAATCATCTCTATTCCCTCTCTTTAAAGTCTCCATGACCCACACACTCTTGGTCTGCTCTCCTCTCTCTTTGCTTTCTTCATTTTTAACTTTTGCTTTTGTCATGTTTTACTTGACCTAATGCCTTTTATTCTTTTATTATAACCAGTGGAATTAATTTTCAATAGAGATTTAGACTTGATCTCATATCATATTATCATAATTTTCAAAATTGTTATTTAGATTTTGATCGTTATATATATATTCAGCACAACTAATAAAAATGGAACATATGACAATTGACGAACAAAAAAAAACTGTTTATAGAAATAGTAGGACTATCTAATTTGTTGATCTATATACAACTCCAATCGATACCAAAAATTAACATAGAATCACAAAAAGTCTTAGAACATATTTTCTTTGTGAAATGACTTTTCTTACAAATCTGTAAACTTAATGAAACAGATAAAAAAAAACTTAATAGTCCATGTAACTACAAATAATTTGAATCGTTTTTTTCTTTTATTCCATCCTTTGTTATCAAGTAAACTAAGATTGAAAGGAACACGAAAAGGAAAAGGAAAGTTTTATGTAAATGGTAATAGATACTATATATGCATGCATCAGACAGAACTCTTCGACGTGTAATTCACGTAATGAAGCTAGGCTTTTCATTTTTTCCACTAGATTAGTAAATAATCAAATTACCATCCTTTGTTTTCAAAGATAACGATTAGTTAGTAGTTTTTTTAAAATGTAGGAATGTACCCCGGTCTTTGATCTTTCTTACCGTCTAGAGACTAGAGTAAATTCCAAATGTTACTCCCTCCGTTCCTGAAAGTAGGATTTTCTAGAATTTGCACGTTTATTAAGAACATAATTAATGTTTATGATTAACTATATTATTTATTTCTATTATGCAGTTTCCAATAACTATTGACCAATAAGATTTAAACAGTTTAAGTATTTTTAATTAATGTTTCTTGAAAGTATACAATTCATTAACACTAATTAATAAAAGTACCTTAAAATTCTAGAAAATCTTATTTTGTGGAACAAAAAAAACTTCCACAAAATCTTACTTTCGGGAACGGAGAGAGTATATAGTAACATTGACAACGAATAATACAAGAAAAAAATACAATGCAATGCGTAATAAATAAATTATAGGACCAGTTCCCTATCCACATCAACATCTCCTATATCAACCGCACGCACCACGTGTGCCGATCATCGTGCAACTTGCAGATGTTTACATTCCAAGACAAGGTGATAGCGTAAAGACGCACGCAGCGAATAACAGTTTTCATTAATGTCCATGCCCGTAGCTGGTACCCAAATTTTCGAAAATCAAAAATACTTTAATAAATTTTCAAATAAGTTCTTTAAAAATTTGAGTATTTAAGTCTCTATATTAACTATTAAAAAATTATATATATAGAATTAATGTTTCATTTTGCTATGTCCATAATCAAATTTTTGGGTGACAAAAACAAATGTAACTAAAACTGATTTTGAACTTAGTGAAGTAATATATTTACATATATAAGTATATTTCTAAAAAAATGTAATTAATAAGTATACATCAGCTTCCAGGCTAATTAAAATGTATATATAATAATAAATATTTAGTTATTTTAAATCCATAGATCTCAAGACCAGCTTTGACCTTTAAACCATTGACCATTGGATTCCCATTTTAATTCTTTTGTTGCTTTTCGCATTTCTACTTAAATCATTATTTTAATTGGGAAGTTCATATAATAAACGTCACAGCCAGCTAACTCTATCAAAATCGGATCTTACATGACACGGCGTCGTTTGAACAAATCTTGTACCTTCTTACATCTTCTTCTTCCTCTCTCACCTGCCCTATAAATGAAACTCTCTCTGTATATTACTAAAAAACCCAACTTTTATTAATCACAACTCTCTCTCTCTCTCTAAAAACCCTAGCTCCGATGGGCTTTCCCGTAGGCTACACAGAGGTGTTTCTCCCGAAGCTGTTCGTACAAACACTCTCCATACTCAGTTTCATCAGAACCGTCGTCTTCTCTCTCTTCCGCTTCTTGGGCCTCTCCGACTTCCTCGAAATGGATCAAACCTGGCCCGACTACACATCTTACCCGACCCGAACACCCGAACTCCCTTCACCTTTCTCCGCCTTACTCATCCGCGAGATCTTACCGGTTATAAAGTTCGAAGAAATAACGAGCTCCGGCGAGGATCTGCCGGAAAGCTGCGCGGTTTGTCTTTACGAGTTTGAAGGAGAGCAAGAGATCAGGTGGCTGAGAAACTGCAGACATATATTCCACCGGAGCTGTCTCGACCGTTGGATGGATCACGACCAGAAGACGTGTCCTCTTTGCAGAACACCGTTTGTTCCAGATGAGATGCAAGAAGAGTTTAATCAACGGTTATGGGCTGCTTCTGGTGTTCATGATTTCAACAGTGAGTACTGTCCCGTCACGGAACTATAGAGAAACCTTTTGTGCCTGTCCCTCCTTGTGTCTTTTTGTTTTTGACTTTTCACCCCTTGTACTTTTAATTTTGCTTTTTTTACCCTTACTAACACTAGATTTGCCAGTTGCCACGCTTTTATGTGTGTTATATACATATGAATCAGATGAGCAATAAACATTACTAAAACCCACAATACAGAGTAGCAGATTGTTAAGTTTCTTAATAAAAACTCGGGTAGACATGATTTGTCTCAAATCTTAGACTCAATGCAACAAACTACTTTTTTGGAAGAACAAATAAAATATATGTGCTGAGTTATCCATTTAGAAATAAACATATGTGAACCAAACTCATAAACAATATTAAATGCTAATAATATCCAACAAAAAAAAACTAAATTCAAACTTGAATAAAACTGATCTGAACTCTAGATTTTGGTCCAATCTACTCTCTATTTTGTTTGATCCAACGTTTATATGCAAACTGATCTAAGACTGAGAGTTATGACCTTAAAATTCTATTTATAGTAACTTATGCTGTTTTAATTAATTCTGAGAGTTATCAATACTTTAATAACTTTTTAACCTGGAGTAGTTAAGATCTTGTCAGTATTTGTTTCTGACCAGTGACCACATCTGTATAGATATTTTAAAACTCAGTATTGCCTTTTATCTTTAGATTTAACTAAACGGATCTAAATTCAGTGGATCGTGGTAATGCGTGAAGTCAGAATCCGGTAACATGCTTGGTCTGCAGATCGATCAGTCAATTTGAAACGTAATACTTAATGGGATATGATTTATTTCAACAAATATAAAAGAAACACGAAAATCTCGAAGTTTGACCATTCTAGTTATTCATATAAATTAATAAGGTTTAAATTTAAAATATTTGCTTAATGTTCGAATACATAATCTGAATCTAGAAACCATCTCAAATATACCAATGCTGTTTAGCTTCTACATTGATAAATAAACCCAGAAAATAAACTAAAATGAAATTGAATCGAAGGTCTATCCAATCTAAAATTTGAAGTGATTTATTTTTAATGAAATTTTAAATGATCATAGGTGAATTGGAGAATTTAGTGTGATTTTTGTTAAATTATTCTAAAATCTTATCTAAAACCATAAGATTTGAATTTTTAGCAATACTAACAATCATAATGTAACAAAAACTTGTTTCGAACATTATAGAAACACTTAAATTACTCTAAAATCTACAATGAAAATTTTGTTCAATAACACCGAATTTCAAAGTACTTTATGAAATGACAAGTTCAATAACATTGAATTTTAAAGCATTTTTCTTAATTCACGTTTGAATGACAATTAACTTGTTATTTTAATACAAATCACATCAAACTCTTATTTGAATAGACCCTCTTAATGTTCTGGAGTCCTCAAAATTGAGAAACAGTATACGTTTATTTAAAACTTAACAATTTACTGCACACGTATTTGATAGAGAGAAGAGAACTTTCAATTCAGTGTAGAGATGGACAATTGAAGAGGTACGTTAAATTGGATCAACTGGCATTTACCATTTTGGGTAATGATTGAAAACATGACTATTACAAATCATCATCATCTTGTATCATTCATGCCTGTTTTAGATTTGATTTACAAGAGAATGAAGTTACTTTTCCAGTAGACCTATTAATCAGTAACAAACTAAACACAAAGCAATTTGAGTTAGCTTAGATAGTCGTAGACTCGCAGCCGACATAGGGGTATAACATAATACATGCACAACACACTAGTGACATGTCAAATGTATATTCTTAAAATTTTATTTTAAATATGTGACAGTATCTCTAGACTCTTGGTATAAACTATAAAGAAGGTTGTACATAAACCTCCGAAACATTGAATTCTAACTTTAAGAATCCGAAGCTTAGTGGTTGGCTCCACCTCGAAGTTATATTAAAATGTTTTGTTACAAACAGTCATATTATATAAAATATTGTTAGCACCAAGTTCTCTTTCTTTTCTTGAAGAAAATGCACTTGAGTTTTGTAATGTCTTCTCTCGTTCAATTAAGCTACACGAGAAAAAGTCCATGCATTCTAGCTTATCCCTGTACATCATTAAAGACAACTATAGCTACTGACTTCCATCAGTTATAAATAAAAAAAAAAAAAAAGCCATTGGTCACTTGCGTTGAAGTTTAGTTCGGTGTTTCTTCAAGTAGTATTCATTGCGAGTTCTAAACAAGCTGCTGACCGGCTTGCCGTATCCTTGAACCTCACGTTGGTGCTTTTCAAGTCAGTATCTTCCTTCTCAATCTGAATGATATACCGAATCAAAGAAAAGAAATTTAGTTAGCTAGGTGTCGAGAATACATCAGAGGAGACACATGGTATCCTAAAAACTAAATAAAGAACCAATGTTAATTAACCTTGTATCTACCAAGTTCTTGTAATGTATGTAGCAGTAAGAGAACCACAACAATATGATCAATATATAAAGGGAACCATAAAATCAATAACAGAGAAAAGTGAACCTCATTGATGATGTCCTGAGCGATGTTCTTGAGTGTATCCAATCCTTGATCCATTTGTTTGGTTTTATGTGTAAAACAGATTTGTGGGTAGTCTATATGTTTTTATGCAAGTATGTTCATGTAGAGTATGTGAGTGCATAAAGTAAAGAACACCTAGAAATTTGTTAACGAGGTTCGTTTCCTACATCCCCGGGACCACATCAAGAACTCATTTACTAGAAAAGTCCGCAACAAACCATTGCGATATGGTATCTAACACACACTTGTGCCTACCACTCTAATCTAGATTTACAATGATGAGAGTAACTACTATTCATTGTCTTCTCCGACGAGTATAGTTCTATATAACAAAACTACCGAAACATCACTCAACTGTCTGGTAGGGCGACGTCACACACATCCATGTGCATCTTCAATAAAACCTAGATGCGTAACTGCTTCTTGTGACCGTCTCGTTATCTTTATACTCCAAAACCCTAAACAAGGTATTGGACTTACTTCAAAAGTACAACCCACACAATTTCTCTTAATGACTTGAAGTCCATTATACCTTTCCATCAGCAACACGTATTAGTTAGTCAAGCTACTTAACTTCGTCAAGTTCTCTCTTCCTAATTGAACCAGTTCTGTTATGTGTCGCAGTCTCCAGTCTCAGCCTTTTGCATTGTCTGAGTTAGCTCCAAGCTGTCGTCCATAACATAACGTTTGTTTAATCATTGTCGGCATGGAGTGATATTTATGTCCTTCATGTGTCAGCTCTTCATGTTATATATTTTTATTTGTCTTAGTAACTCTCCTTCGACATGTTCCAAGTTCCAACAACTATTTGATGATCCATTATGAATTCATATAATAAATCAATCAAAACAACTCTTCATTATGCAGATTCAACACTCATTTTGTGGATCATCAGAGGATTCAATAAAAAAAATTAAACACTCTGTAGTTTGAGAATGGATCAGAAAAGAGTCGTTCCAATTTGGTTGTGTACGGGAGAAGGAAGTAAAAGAACACAAGGCAAGTAGCATTTTCTCTACTGTTTTTTTGTGACTGGTCGTTCCTATCTGATTATGAATTTATCAGATTGGGAAGGATTTGGATTGTTTGGAGTTCAAGAGTAAGAGTAACTCCTTGCTTCAAGAGTGGACAAGTAATTACTTGATCAATATTGATGGAAGGAATGGTGGGAGACTTTTTCTGTTCATTTGTTTATGCTTCTAGTTCAGTGGAAGAGAGGACAAAACTTTGGAAGGATCTAAAGGATCACAGAGACTCACCAATGATAAAAAAGAAGAAGCCGTGGCTTGTTTTCGTAAATTTCCACGAGATGTTAGATGTGGAAGAAAACTCAGGGCAAGAGGACATCTCCTCATTGTCGCATGGAATGCAAGACTTTAACAATACATCATGTTACTGCTCATTGCTTGATATGTCGTATCAAGGCCCAAGATTAACATGGTGAAATAAAAGGGATGAAGATTTGATTTGAAAAAGCTGGATTGTACTCTAATGAATGATTATTGGCCTCATAAGTATCCCCACTCGTATTGTGTGTTTGAGGCAGGAGCGTTTTCAGATCACATGCTATCCCGCATAGTAATAAAAGAGGACCAACTGGAACCACAAAGGCCATTTAAGTTCATTAACGCAATGACTGACATGCCATAATTCTTTCCGCTTGTAGAGACTTTCTGGGACACTACAGAACCTATTTTTAACTCTACATCAGCTCTGTTTCGACTTTCAAAAAAGTTAAAAGAATTGAAACCATTGTTGAAAAATCTGAGTAAGGAGAGAACGACAGATGTTTTGAAAAAAGCTAAAGCAGATTGGATCAAGCTTTGTGAGTCTCAATCCAATAATTTGGTGAATTCAACACATGAGCTAATGAAGGAGGAAACTCATTCATATGAGAGATGGGTATTTCTGCCGGGGCTGAAGGAAAAAAGAATAAGTCAGACGTCCAAACTCCATTGGTTGGATATATGCGATGGGAACAACAAGCAATTTCACATGGCGGCTAAGGCTAGAGAGGTCAGGGTCGCCATTAGAGAAATCAAAAGATCTGATGGTACTACTGAAACAAGTCAGGAAGAGATTAAAGGTGAAGCATTTAAATATTTCAGTGAGTTCTTGAACTATACACCCGAATATTTTGTAGGAATTCCAGAGGATGCTTTGCAACATATTCTGGGATTCGAATGTGAGGAAGTAGACAAGCGTATGCTTGAGCAGGGGGTTACTGAGGATGAAATAAAATTTTTGTCTTCGCAATGGCGTCTAAAAAATCACCAGAACCTGATGAATTCACTTGTGAATTTTACAAATCAGCTTGGTCTATTATTGATTAGGATTTTGTGGAAGCAGTACAATCTTCTTTTGATAAATGCTTTCTTCCGAAAGGTATCAATTCCACAATCTTAGCTCGTATACCAAAGAAATAGGAAGTTATACGAATGGGAGATTACAGGCCGATCTCCTACTGCAGTGTTTTATACAAAGTTATTTCAAAAACGCTGTCAAACAAACTCAAAAAGGTCCTCCCGAAGTTTATTTCTTCAAATCAGTTAGCATTCGTTAAAAATCGTCTTCTCATGGAAAATGTTTTGTTAGCTTCAAATCTGGTTAAAAGTTATCACAAGCCAACCATATATTGCAGATGTGATGTAAAGATTGATATATCGAAAACGTTTGACTCGGTTCAATGGTCTTTCTTATTGTTAATTTCTCACCCATAAAGCTTCCAGAAAAGTTTGTTATATGGATAAAAAATACATCGAACTGGGTTCCTTCTTTGTTCAAATTAATGAAGGGCTTCCAGGATATTTTAACAGTTCCAGAGGTCTTCGTCAGGGTTGCTTACTGTCACCCAATCTCTTTGTCATTCCGAATTGTTGGATACAGCAGCAGCGGAGAAGAAAATATGATATCATTTTTATTGTCAAAAGATTCCATTCCATTCATCTATGCTTCGCCGATGATCTGATGATATTCTCTGATGGCAAAAAAATCTCCATAGAAGAAATATTACAAGTGTTCAAAGAGTTTGCGGTCTCTCAGGTGTGAATATAAGCATGGAAAAATCCAAACTATATATGGCAGGAACCCAAGATGATGAGAGAGCGGATATCCTTTCTTATTTCCCATTTGCCGCTGGTTCACTTCCATGAGGTATCTCGGGATACTTTTACTGACAAAATGAATGACTACAGGTGACTACTCCCACTCTAGTCGAGAGAGTAAGGAAACACAGTACTACCTGGATGGCGAGGCAGATTTCTTTCGGTGGTTGTCTTCAGTTGATTGCTTCAGTAATACATAGTCTCACCAATTTTGGATCTCTGTATACCAACTACCACAACAATGCATTAAGGAGATAAATCAGCTTTGTTTTTCTTTTCTATGGTCAGGGCCTACCATGAGTTCGAACCGGTTGGTTACAAGAGATCATCCTCTTCAATGGAACACACATGTGGATGTATCTTGCACTTTTTATAATGTTTCAGTTGAAACTCGATATTATCTTTATTTTAGCTGCCCACTGAAAAAGGAAATTTGGAGAAATCTTACAAGACAGATTTTGGGACACATATATAAACATCGTTGGGATTGCGTATTGAAACTCCTGGTGGACATTACGCTAAACAAAACCACAAGATATCTATTTTGCTATGTTTGGAAGCATCGGTGCATAGGATCTAGAAAGAAAGAAATGGGAGGAGACATGGAAAAACCCATCAACCCACAACAATCTTATCCACTTCATTGACAAACATGCGCGCAACAGGATCTCTTCAATGAAAGGAAAAGGAGAACCACACATGGAGAAAGCTATGGTCACTTGATTTGTTATAGGAGAGTAGATAGTTAGATGTGCTTTCATTTTTCACAATTTAAAATATTAAAAGAAAAAACTTAAATCAAAGTTCACATTTATTGTAAACATGTTTCTGACAGCAATAAATTGAACACACTTTCAAAAAAAAAGCACTCATTTTCTCTATCATCCTTTTATTTTCAATATCATTTCATACGATTCTACAAGCACAAAAATCCCTATTTGAGCCAGAAAATGTTTTTATTTCAATATCAAACATTAACATAATTATTCTTCCAGAATCCGACATCAATATAAAACAAACACGCATTACTTATGCCACTTTTTTGGTGGGCTGTGTCACAATCTTGTGCCACAAGATGAAGAAAATCTAATACGGAGTTTTTCTTCGTACCAACCCAAACCAAAACCAAAACCAAGTCAGTCCACTGAAACTGGCTTCATCGCTTCTGCTTCTTTCCTTAGCTCATCAAACAGAACAGACGACAGATACCTTTCTCCAAAGCTCGCATGAATCGTCTGTTCAACATAAACAGAATACAAGTTCCCAACGTCCGATTAAATCATAACATGCATAGATCATAACGAAACTTTTAAGTTTTGTTCTTCTCTTACCACAATGAGTTTGCCTTTGTTCTCTGGCATTTTCGCCAGTCTAATTGCTGCCACTGTGTTAGCCCCAGAGGATATCCCAACCTACAAGTTAGGGTTTGCACAGTCAGAACCAGAAAATTTATCTCATTAATCTCCTAAAGAAAAGTACTAACCATGAGACCTTCTTTCAATGCCAATTCTCTAGCCATCTTTATAGCATCCTCACTACTAACCTGCACGTATACTCAAAACCATAACCTTTTATAAGTTGATATAATACTAAAAAGATGGACGCTCTAAGCCTTATACATTACCTCAAGAACACTCTCCATAACATCCATATCCAAGATATCCGGTTTAAATCCAACCCCATTGCCTGTGATAGCATGTGGACCTAACTCAAAGTTCAAAAAAGCTAACCATCAGCAACCTAAGAAACTAGGGCCTTCCATTGATTTAGATAACAATGAATCAAAGAGGACAAACAAATAAAATGTTAAATGATTCAAAATGTTCACCTGGCTTGCCACCGTTGAGTATGTTGCTTTCAGCAGGCTCCACTCCATATATCTACCAATAGCAAGTCATTAATGATCAAATGCATATCTCTTTTTCGATATTTACAAGATATCTTCAGAACTTAAATCAATCACCTTGACATTGGGGTTTTTAGACTTAAGGTATTGGCCAACACCAGAGACTGTGCCTCCACTACCAATTCCCATCACAAAGATATCAACATTCCCAAGTGTGTCTTCCCAAATCTCAGGACCAGTTGTATCATAATGAATCTACACAAATATTTCTAACATCATCTTTAGATAAAATGTGAAAATGCAATATGAAAAAGGATTATATCAAACTCTTTTAAGTACCTGAGTATTTGCAGGATTAGCAAATTGTTGCAACATATGAGCATCAGGAGTACTCTCAAGGAGATCATAAGCTTTCTTAACAGTTCCACCCATGCCTTTGGTTGGATCAGTGAGGACAAGCTCTGCACCAAAGGATCTCATAGTCACTCTCCTCTCCAAGCTGGTGTAAGAAGGCATTGTCATTATAATCCTATACCCTTTCATAGCCGCCATGAAAGCCATACTTATTCCCATGTTTCCTGAAGTGGGCTCTATCAATGTTGTCTGAAAAATAAACATCACTTCAAGGGGTTAATACACCATTAATTCGAGATTAAGTATGTTAAACAATATGCTGATTACTTTTCCAGGAGTGATAAGTTTTTTCTTCTCTGCATCTGCAACCATGGCTAAAGCTGGTCTAGAGACAACAAAGGTACAAAACCAAACAAAGTCAACGCTTTGTAATGATGATGTCCTAAGATTAAGTTACTGGGAAGGTTATGAGTTGACAATCACCTGTCTTTGACGCTACAAGTAGGCTGAAAATGTTCTTGCTTCGCTGCAATATAAGCTTCACAACCTTCAGTAACTCTGTTGAGAAACACGAGAGGAGTTCTTCCAATGAGCTACAACACAAGAAAGATTTGATCAGTAAACATTGTAAGAAGATGAGACTTTCAAAATTCCCAAGAAACAAAGCTTTGAAATGTTCTTTTTGTTTTACCAGAGAGGCATCGCGTTTAGCCTGAGTTGCAGGGAAATCTTTGGGAAGGTTTCTGAGTCTCTCAGCGAAAGAAGAAGATCCATCGGTGGAGAAGAGCTTCCTCGTGCTTTGGCTGATGCGAGGGATCGTCTCTGTCTTCAGCAACCTCCTCCAAATAGTAGCCATTGGTGAATAAACAGAGCAAAAACAAGAGAGACAGAGAGGTCAAGCACAAAGAACTGAGAGAGCAGAGGGAGAAGCAAACAATCATATAAATGGCTCTGAGCCCCACGAATAAAAAAACAAATGCATTGTATTATCTTGCTTTAGTGGTTAGATGTAGTGCTAGTAATTATCAAAAAAGTGTATATATGCCAGATAGTGTTAACTTTTACTTTGATAATGCAATGGCATTTTTGTATTGAATTTTTATTCGACGATGTTATAAAATTTCAAAAGGTATTATTGTTATTGCTTTATCAAAATTTACACATATAGAATAAAATTATTTCCTCTATATTTCCTCATTTTCATTTTTTTTTAGATATTGAAATGGTCTTTGACAAAAAAAATTGTTTTCATTTGTTGTACTATCATGTTTTGCCGCTTTTATCTATACCGTTATTTTTCTTATCAATACCAATATCAAGTACATATGAAAAGTAGAATAATTTGATGATCGAAGTGAGTGAAGGGTTCTTGTCAGAAGAGTTCTAATCAAAGCCGTCATCTTTCACTAAGTAGAATGGTGCAATTTAGAGTCAATTGTTTACGTCTATTTCTTGCAAATTTTAACCTCTTTTCTTAAATTGATTAACTGTTACGTGCTTTGTTGAAAAGCATGTGACAATTGGGACCATTTGCCAAGGCGAAGTTAGGTACGTGTCTTTTAACTACCACGTTTTAAAAGTAGAGTAAGCCCTGAAAACCAGAAACGATAGTTACATTGAACCTGACGTATTTTTTAAACCAAACCGGACCCCCGACTAGTATGTGATTTCTGTACAAAATCCAGATTTGAATCTTTTTCTTTATTTTCATAAATAAAACATTGCATGATTTTCAAACAAAATCTGTTTGTGGTTGTTATTTAAACACGAAAGACTTATTATTTATGTTGAATATTTGAGAAATTCTTTCTTGTTTACAAGTTACAACGATTGCATTAATAAGAAAAGAACATGGCGCATACTTTAATTCATAAACACATTTCACACGTATGGATTAACAATAGAAGTTACTAAGGAAACAAGACGAGAAACCAGAGGACTTGATGTCTTGTTTTAACTTAGCTTCTGGACTTGAAGGGGATGGCTCTGATGACAATCACATGGTAAAGAGCAGCTAGTGCAGCACCAATGAATGGTCCAACCCAAAACACCCACTAAATTGGCAAAAAACAAAAAAAAGTGTCAGAGAAAATGATCTAAACCTAGTTTGGAATGTGATTGGGTACATTATACTATAGTTTGTGGTCAACTCACGTGGTCGTCCCAGGAATGGTCTTTGTTGTAGATGATTGCAGCTCCAAGACTTCTTGCTGGGTTGATGCCTGTGCCAGTGATTGGGATGGTTGCTAAGTGAACCAAGAAAACCGCAAACCCGATTGGGAGTGGTGCAAGAATCTGCACAAATTGTTTAAAAAAATTGTTATTGCACACTTAAGACTATTAATATGTTCATTCCAACTTATGTTCCATGGACAAGTTACTTACGGGAACATGAGAGTCACGTGCGTTTCTCTTGGCGTCAGTCGCTGAGAAAACTGTATAAACAAGGACGAATGTGCCGATGATCTCAGCTCCAAGACCACTTCCTTTGGTATAGCCGGGAGCCACAGTGTTAGCTCCACCTCCTAGAGCCTGGTATTGGTTAGGCTGGAACCCTTTAACCACACCAGCTCCACATATGGCTCCCAAGCACTGCATCACTATGTAGTACAGAGCTCTGGTGAGCGACAGCTTCCGGGCTAAGAACAGACCAAAAGTTACCGCTGGATTGATGTGTCCACCTGAGATTATAACATGCAAGTAGAATGAGTTCAACACAGATCCGGTCCAAAAGCATAGTGAGATGAAACATTTGTACATAACTCTAAAAATATTACTCTCTCTCTGTTTTATATTAAGTGTCATAATAGTGAAAAAAATTCGTTACAAATTAAGTGTCATAGTAGTGAAAAAATTTCGTTACAAAATAAGTGTCATTTTCAGTTTCAATGCAAAATTTATTAATTTATTATGCAATTTATTTTTTTATTGATTGAAATATGGTTATTTGTATAAGTAATTATGTTTTTATATAGAAAATATACAAAATTAATTATTTTTTTTAATTTGTGTGCATAAATCTAAAATGACACTTATAATAAAAAGAGAGGAATAGCTAATATGTATATATAGTTCGGCTCCGAATTGACTAAGAAAGTATATATCATGGACTAAGAAAAGTATATGTATCAATCAATTAATAATTGTTCAAGCTTCATTAGTTTTAGGACCGGCTCTGATTCACACAAAGACTAATGTATATCAAATCGAAGTTAAGTTGAGTGACGTACCGGAGATACCGGCGGTGCAGTAGACAAGGGCAAAGATCATACCACCGAAAGCCCAAGCGATACCTTGGATTCCCACAGAAGCACACATGTTCGGTGACCTTTTAACTCCCATGACGGTCAAAACAGTGATGTAGAGGAAGAGGAACGTAGCTATAAACTCAGCGATACCGGCTCGCCAAAAGGACCATGAAGAAAGCTCACCAGGCTCGAAAAGTGGCGCTGGTGGTGGCTCGTTGTAGTCCTTGTCGCTCTGAGCCGAAGTTCCTATTGGTTGTCTCTCCGGGAACTTGTTAGCTCCAACTCTAACATCTTCTTCTTTGCCTTCCATCTTGGATCCGAACTAGCTTTGGTTTTCTTTCTCTGTATGTGGTGTTGTGAACAAGTGGAGTGGTGACTCTTATAGTTGGAAGATAATGCAAAGAAGTGTCAGGCAATAAAAAGAATAAAGACCATGACAATATATTGACAGTAACATTAAATTTGTTAACGTTATCTTCTTCATTGTAATCAATCATCATGCTAATAATAAAAATTAATTATTGGGGTCAGTGATCAATTAGGCGTTTGGACAGAGTTTTGAATGTCCCATTCCAGCTATTTTGTTGTAGTTTAGTTAAATAAAAATATTTAAACTATGTATATTAAGAGAATGTAAAGATATAAAATAGATCAATATCGGTTGTTTTAAAAATTCCTCATGATTGTCACTAAATTATAGGCCTAGTTACTAACTGCTACAAGCCTACGAACAAAACTCCAGTTGAGATGATCTGGCGCTTACCAGGATAAGATGCACATACAATATGCATCATTCCCAACTCGGATAGTAATAATTCTGTATTTTTTCCATTCAAAATGGGTTTATATGTGTGTTATTCTATAACATTTCAAAATCGTCTAATAACTGTTACTCCCTCATTTTTTATTTTACTCGTCGTTTTAAGATTTTCCACACAGATTAAGAAAACATTGATTTTACATAGTTTCAAAATAAAAACATCATTATCTATACAACTAACCACATTTCAACCAGTAGAAAAATAGAATGATATAAAAATTATTAAATTTTGCATTGAAATTATAAAACGACACTTATTTTGAAACGAAAATTTTACTTTACAACAAATAATTTAAAACAAAGGTAATATCAAATTGAAAATTGTTATCGAACAAGTGAATAAAAAACATATATACTATCACAATTATAAAGTGTTGGTTCTCTCCAACGACTGCATTTGATTCTGCTCCAAACATAATCCTCATTTGTAATACATACTCTACTTCTACCATTCTGCATCTATTAAGAATATATATATATTACAAATATATTTTTTTAGTAGAGTGGTAGTGTTCTGTACTCTTTTTTTCTTTCTGAAACTTACTTTCATAAATCATGGCAATTAGGAAATAGTGTTATGTACTTGCCAATTAGGAAATACAAGGTTGAAGAAAACAAAAAGCTCATTGGTTGCTAATCCCCTATATATTAATCCTGGAGCATTACAACTTATAAGTGTAGCCACGTGTCATCACCAGAATGACTTTCAGAATCCTTAGAAAAAAGTTGGTCCATCTAAATATAGATTATACTTTTATTAAATTAACATCCATATTGATTAGTAGTGTATAAAAGGATATTTTACATTCTTTCCTTAAATAAAAGCTACGGAATTACCTAATATGATTAACATATATTTGATAATTAATATTTTGAATAATAAAGAGTTGATAATATATTTTGTATCCTTCATCATTTTTGTTTAATTTTTGTTATTAAAAATATTAAATAATAATATTAACCAGGTAATAAAAATCAAGATTTTTTTTCTTATATATTATATTTTGATTTTTTCAAAACGAATATAAATTACTAAAACAGTTAAAATTCTTACAATGAAAATTTTCTTGGAACAATGTTTTTATTTTTGAAGGTTATAACATTTAAGTGTGACCACGTGTTATTATATATTTTAAGAATGATTCTTAGATTTCTTAAAAAGTAAAATTGTCTATCTAAATATAAATTATATTTTTATTAAAACTATCAAATTAATTAGTAATGCATAAAAAATATTCTTCATTATTTTCTTAAATAAAAACTACGAAATTATCTAATATAATAACATATATATGAAATTAATTATTTTAATAATAAATATTTGATAATAGTTTTTGTATCCTCCTTCATTTTTTAATTTATATTATTACAAAAATAAAACAATCACATTAATTATAGAATACAAAAATTTAGATTTTTTTCTTATATGTTATATTTTGAATTTTTGAAAACGATTATAAATTAATAAAACTATTAAAAGTCTTACAATGAAAATTTGTGAACAATGGCTTTACCTTTTTGTTAAAAAAATACAAATGATCAAAAAATCATACATGCTATATAAATATGAAGTATCATTTAATATATATTCATATTATATATATACTTTATTTTTTTAAATTAAAATATATATCAAAAAAATACATACATGTTAATTTTGAAATTTCATTGAAAAGGTATTGCGATCTGGAGATTTTAATTTTGAAATTCACATTAATTATTAAAATGGTTATTAATTACTAAAACTATAAAAGTTTTCTGACTTTGTTTAATGTTTAAAATTTTCGTTACAACAAATATACAAATGTTGATAAAATCATATGAATAGGAATTAAAAAGTTTCAATTAAATATTTATATTAAAAGATATTATATATCTATGTCAACATCATTTAAATTTAATTATGTATCATATAATATAAATAAATGATTTCTTTGATTTACGTGCTTACTGCAGTTTAGTTATATACATAATATTTATTTGCTTATATTTTATTTAATATATTTATTATTTCATAATACATAATGAAAAAAATATAAATAATAATGTGTAAAAATGATTTATATAAATAATGTTCCTCCCACATAATGTGCGGATCTTTGTTGATGTATTACAGTCGAAATCTTTTCTCAATCAATCGAAACTCATGCATTTCACTTGCGCGAAATTAAACAAAGACAAAAAAAGATGTGAGTTAATAGAAACGCTATCGTAAGCACAAATATTTTAGATTAAAGAAGAAATCACCCGTGGAAATTCAAAAACGTTTGAGATCAACCAAAACCCTAATTTCCTTTTTGTCTCCAAGTCAACATTTTCAATGTTTGTCCTTAAATGATATTGAAATATATATATATATTTCAATATCATTTAAATTAATATATATATATATCATACATAAAATATCAATTTCAAAATTTACATTGAGTTGCAAACCTCGGTTAATAAATATTCATATTAGTAAGAATAATATTTTTGTTACAGCAAATATAAAAATGTTAATACAATCATATGAGTAACAAGTTTCAATAAATAAATATTCATATTAAAATATATTATATATCTATGTCAATATCATTTAATTTTACTTATGTACTATATACAATAAATAAATGATTTATTTTGATTTTTATCAACAAAAAGTATTGTAAATAAAAAGAGAGATTATTTTTATTTATGTTCTTACTCGAATTTAATTATATATGTAATAGTTACTCGCTCTTCAATTATTCAATATATTTTAAAATTGTATAATATGTAAATTAACATAAATAAATAATAATATTTATAAATATTTTGTATACATAATTAATATATATTCCGCGCAAGTACGGATCTCAAATGTTATTTAATCATATCATTTCAAAAATACGATTATTTGTATCGAAGTGAGATGGTGAATTATAACATTGAGATAATATCATTGAAGTTCGATGTAAATTTAATAGGTTAAAAAAATATCAACAAACATGACCCTATAATCAACCTTATATTGACGGTCCATGATTATACGTTTAAAGACTTATGACATGGTTGGACGATCGAAGTTAATATTCAATGATTATTAATATATAAATTTCATCCCGCGCATGCGCGCGGGTAATCACCTAGTTGCTATATTATTTTTGAAGTGACCAGATACTCTTGTACCAGCATCCTCAGGATCATTATTGATCACAATATTATTTCTCCAACTTATCACCATGACATGTTTACAATGGATTGTTTTTTTTTTGCTTAAAGACATGTTTACAATGTTAGTAACCATACTTAGAAAGTTTATGGTTAAAACCATACGAAATTTTCAAAACTACAATGTTTTTCTTAGAAGGAATCACTTGCAAAGTGATTTTTATTAGTTGAATTAGAGTTTTTTAAAAGGCTAGCCTGAGAGTTAAAATCCAGAATGGTATAGTAGAGCCAACTCTAAACCAAACATTACCTAAAATCTCTGACCACTAAAAAGGAATATGTAAAATTTTGGACTTTCTCTTGGATAATATAAATTAAATTATTCATAACCTGTCCAGTCCATCATCTACATGCACGGTTCTAAAAAGCGGCCGATTTGGACGTTTACTCGACGTTTAAACGTTAATTGGTAAGGAACCGTGGCGTTTTGCACTAAATCGCCCAAAAAAATCGGATTTGAAACTAAAAATCAACTTTTTCCTGATTTAAAAGCTTAAACTCATGTGACTAGTACAAAATCTGTTACAAATGAGTGAAATCAAAGGAAAAACGAGTCAAAACGGCCCAAATCGCAAAAAAAAAAAAAACAGATTTGAAAAATTAGGGTTCTGGTCGACAGGAAACAAGGAAGAAGACGAGGACATTATTGTCTTTTACGCTCATTAAAGAAAAAAGAAAAAAAAAAACCCCAACTACGCGGTGGAACCGTCGAACCCGCGACCTTTCAGATATGCACAAGGGAAAAACCCACTGGACTACAACGTATATTGTTGTTTTTATACAAATAAAAATATATGTACTAAAACGTTATAAAATTAATCCCCGATTAATCTTCGATTTATCCCCGATTTTTTATTAACTCGCTAGGCGGAGGTCGGCCGCACGCGTAGCGCCTAGCGTATTCCCGAACAGGGTCTACATGTAATGCCGGCGCCTTACAAATCCCAACCAAGCCTTTTCACCTAACGCCATATGTCCCTTCAGTCAATATATATAATTTAGAAACTGAATAGTTTCTTGCGCAATACAGACATAATAATTTAAAAAATATATTTTATTACATTTACTTCTACTTAATTAATTTAATTTAATTTTAAAAATATAAAGCAATCATCTGTACCTGAGATTCTATTTAGTTTATGAATTTTTTTAATCAACACTAGCATTTAGTTTAAGTAAATAATATCTATTTAGTTTTTATGAAATAATTAGTTGCATAGAAGTTTTATTTTTGGAATAATAAATACTATAAAAATATTTATAAATGTTCATCTATATTTTATATCTTAAACATGAATTATAATACCATGTATATATTATATTTAATAAAATCATAATCACGGGCAATATACAAAATGATTTTTCACAAAACTTAAATATAATAAAGAAATACATTCGAACCATTTACGGTTTGACACATTGAAAATATATAAAATTCCAATAAACAAAAGAATATTTTAAAATTTTTTGCTATTAATGATCACATCTAATATTTAAGCTCTCATTTTTATGACTATGGTAATGATTATATACATATTACCTTATATTTTCATTTATATCACTGAATTATGTCATAATTAATTTTATACCATGTCATAATTTAAAAAGATCCATGTCATATTTTTTATTAATCATATCATCATTTTTTATTAGAAAAATTATGGTGATAATACATGTACCAATCACTTAGTAAATAATGTTTAGAGAAAATATTTTTTTTTCTTAACATTTTTTTGGTAGGTCTTTATGATTGCATTGTGATCATTTACATAAATGAGTTTATATTTCACTGGTTGCTCTTCATGATTGCACTGTGATGGAGCGGAATCAACCATAAACAATTCAACCAAAAAATTAGATAATTTTCACTTAAAAATTGCAAACCCAATCAAGATTTTAGGGAATCTTTGCTTGGATTTTTTTTGATTAATGAATTGAATCAAATCAATACGAATAATAAATTTACTCTTCTTTCATAAATCAAATCTCTTTATTAATCAAATCAAAATTGAATAAAACTTTAATTTTGAATACTTATTTATAATAAATTTTCAAATCTAAAAAAACTTTAATCTTAATTAAATCGGAAAACTTTTAAAATATGAAAATTACAAATAAAATTTAATTATGTATATTAAGTAATAAATAATCAAGCTTTTTCAAATATTTTGTTACAATAGATCTTGTCGGCCAAAAGTAATTCGTCTTAGAATCTTCAATAGGGTTTTTTGCCATTGCCACCAAGTAGATATTTTGAAACATTTTCATATTTTTGTTTCCGCACAAAATATGCAACAATCTGTTGCTGTCCTATTTTAGCAAGAATTATATTATCAATAGGATTTTCCACAAAATCTTCAACAATATAAGATTATCGCCTTTCTCTTTTCTTTTTTTCGCGCCTTCACAAATACAAATTCAAGAAAGCTAATTGCAGTGGATTGTTTCCAGGGCACTGGAAATGGTAGTGCTCTTCTTCAATGAATATACCTTTAATAACTCACATCGACAAATATTTTAAAACAATTAATGTCACATATATTTGGTCATCTACGGAAATAATATGCGACATAAATAATATGTCATTCTTTTTGACCATTCATCTAAATTGATTTAGGTTAATATGTTTTTGATTGCTTCCATTTATCTCTTGACTTTCTTTTGTCTTTTTTGGTATTTTCAAATTTTATGTAAATTTCTTTACCACATGGATAAAACTCTTAAAAAGTTAATCTTAGGTATAGTTTGTCATTGCCTCATTTGTTTTTTATTGCATGAATTACACATGTTTACGTACAAAAATGTATGGAAGAAGAAGAAAAGTATAACCACTTCTTCGTTGGCTTAATTTTAATCTTTGTAATTTTAATCTCTTTTGGGTCTTGTTATATTATGTTGCAACCAATACCAATTGTATCAATTCATTGGGGTTTATTAATGGAATTTAGGTGACAAAAAAAGAGTCAAGACAATGATGGGAAAAATCTTCTCTCTTAACACATATTTTACAGGAAATAAATAATCTTCTTTTTGTTGTAATATATTTCTTCATTTGAATCAATCTCGTCTTCTGTTTGTTGGATTTATTTTGTTTGACAATTTTTGTTGTGTGTATATCCTCATAAAATAGATTTATTTTGTAATTTTAACAAAAAAAAACTTAATTTTGCAATTTTGGCGAAAACATCAATTAAAAAAACATTTATTATTGCAATTTCGGCAAAAAATGGTTTTTGTGGGTTTAGTGGAATTTTTTTTTATTTAAAAATATATTAGGGTATTAGACTTCGCTTTGATACGTGCTACTAAATGTACTAGTCCATTGGATTTTTCTAATGAAATTTAGTTCGACAAAAAAAAATCAAAACAGTTGTTGAGTCTTGTGACACATAGCACTTAGAATAATAACACATGGGGCATATGTGATTATTATTGGTACGATGAAGAAAACCAGTTAATAACAGGAGGTTAATTGATGCCGGTTATCTCAAGATTGTACCGGCTCTTCTTTACTCATATAAGGAGAGGAAGTTAGCTCGTTGAACTGTGAACATAAGAGATAGAGAGAGGATTAGATTCAAGAATCAGTGAAGTTGTAAGGTCGAGAAGAGAATGTTTAAGCTTGAAAGGATATCATCTTAGCTCAATATATCTTGTACTCGATCTTATATTCTGATACTTGGAGTTCTAGTGGATTCGCTTGTGCCGTCAAGAGCTAGATGTAGAGATCTCATACCGAGACTCAAACTGGGGAAAAACTGTGTGTGTGCAAGATCTCTTTTATCTTGTAGTTAAAAATATTACACAGAATTGAGAGTTGTGAGGTTGAGAGTCAAACAAACGAGTGCGTAAGACGAGTGATTCAAGTTACAAAAACAACGATAGCCACCACAACACATCAACAACTAGCTAACCTTAAATTTCTGTTTCCATGTTTAACCATCTCAAAAACCATAAATTATCACGGCTCCTACACGCGTCCTTGATCGATCCATTCTCTCTACGAGTCTCCATTGGATAAACTTAGCTTGGCACTTAAGAGAGAGAGAAAGAGAGAGAGAGAGAGTTGAATCTATTCCGGTTCCTTCAACTGAAAGATTACTACTTTAGGCTTGAGATTGCACTGTCTTAGCTTAATGCTCACTAAAGTTGAAAACTTTTCTACTTCATTAGAGAGACTTTAAAACGTTCCTACGTGGTGTGTTAGTTGCAAAGTTGAGGAGCTTTTGGAGTAAAGAACAAGTAAAGACTTTGTACTCTCAGGAGTGATGTACTTTTAGAATCTTGACATTGTAATAAGATAATTTTCTCAGGAGCTTATTACCATAAGACTGGTTCTTTCGTATCAATGTCAGAAGGTGACATGGCCATCATAAAACCAGATGTAAGCTTTTCTATCTTTTAACTGTTAAAGTGCATAACAACACTACAAGAAATATGGCCATTGTTAGCGCGGGTTTTATGCTATGTTAGGGGTTTGATAGCATTTTACTAAATGCTATGTATACGACAGCAATCATAGGTACCCCCTAGGATAGCGTTTTTCTGTGATGCTACGAAATGTTAATTTACAATAACACTAACTGGGTGATGTTATTAACTAATCTATGGCACGTTTATTTTCTGTTACAAATCAATTACGGTACATATTTCGTGCAATGGTGGAGACTTCTACAATAGCAAAAGCTTATTATGGTAATTGCAGTTATTAAGTGCTATACAAAAGGGTGTAATAGCTTCGAAATATATCATGATAGTTTAAATTATATGTAATTTGGAATGCTATGATTTGTAATGCCAACAGTTTTTTTGAGCTATTGTTTATGTGTCTAAGAGCTATGATTTGCTTAATACGTAATTTGTTTCACCAAAACAGAAATTCAAATCCAAACAAATCCATTCATAAAATAAGTTCCAACTACATAAGTCATTACACATAAGTGTTACTGATGCCGTTTGAAAACTGATACCAAAGTCATAAGAAATAATATCATACATGGAGTTCATTAGTCTAGCTTAAAACTAGCTAATCTGGACCTAAGTTCTTCATTCCCCCTGCTCCCTGAGATGAGATAAACTCTGATCATCAACAAAACAATTACATATGCAAGGTTATAACAAAAAAAATACAACACTTACAGCAGCTTAAAAGATGAATAATTTATCAATTGGCCAAGCAATTGATGAACCATGTGCATCTTTCACACACTCAATCTCATCTGATTTCCTCCAAACTTCTGCATCATCTACAAGCACAACATCTACCCAAACTCTAGCTGCTTTCGGACCTAAGCGTACAAAGTGGACCATTTGAGTTGGGTCTGTTGAATGCACACGTCCTTCAGCAACAACTTGTTTCTTCACACCAACGTCCATCAGTTTGCACTTCTGATTCGGTTTCACAGCTTTAGATCCAAGCTTCATCTGACACTTTACAATATACATGAGCACAACTTCAAACTGAGACTAATATAATCAGATGAAAGCAAAATGAGTAAAAAAAATTACCTGATCAGTTGGTGGAGAATCCTCAGTAGGAGCAGACGTTGTTGCACCTGATTTTGCACATAATTTTGCACCTTTTGTAACACCTTTTCCAGCGGGTGAACCTACCGATGTATCTTTGTTACCAGTTTCTCTTCCGTGTCGTACTGATGAAGGGACAATGTTTGGAGAAGGAGAATGTTGTCTTGTTGATCCTGGTGTGTTTTCAAAGACAACTTTCCTAGAAGGCCATGATATAAAAGAGATTAAACAGTCGTCAAGGTATGCAAGATCCATCGTTGGCCTCCATAAATATGTTCCCTCCTCAAGCACAACATCTAAAAATACTTTAGTAGTTTTAGGTCCGAGAGGAATGCCATTAACCAGTGCCTTTGGTTCTTGTGTCTGCCAACGCCCTTCACCGACAACTACACTATCATCAGACAAATCCAGTATTTTGCATTTGTTGAGAGAATTTGCTCTCGAACCCTGTCAAACATATTCAGATATCAAAATCATCATAGACGAAATCTTGACCTTAATTACTATGTGAATGCAAGAGAAATAGTATTTACCAGTGGTGCAATGTCTTCTGATCCAAAGCCCATACCTAGTTCGACACATTTATTCTTCGGCCATGCAATGATTTGACCAACAGCTTCCTTAATTGTGCACATGTTACTCGCAGGTTTCCAGAGGAATGCTTCTGGTTCAATAGCAGTTTCAACTAAGACCTTTGCATCCTTAGGTCCTAGGCGACTGTCATTCACTATGTCATCTGGATCAGAAGCAAGGATACGACCCTCAGCAACGTTCCCATCTTCATCAGCCCAATCAATCAGAAGACATTTCTTTTGTGATCTCTTGTTCACACTCTGTCAAATGGTCAAGAGTAAAAATCCTAGTGTAAAATAAATAAACAAAACCATTGATCTCATATATATATATGACTTACTCTTGCAGCAGAGTTTTCCCCCACTTCATTGTCTTCTCTCTGTAACACAAATCCATTCTAAAGCTTAAAATTATTGCATAACTACTTAATAACTCACATCGACAAATATTTTAAAACAATTAATGTCACATATATTTGGTCATCTACGGAAATAATATGCGACATAAATAATATGTCATTCTTTTTGACCATTCATCTAAATTGATTTAGGTTAATATGTTTTTGATTGCTTCCATTTATCTCTTGACTTTCTTTTGTCTTTTTTGGTATTTTCAAATTTTATGTAAATTTCTTTACCACATGGATAAAACTCTTAAAAAGTTAATCTTAGGTATAGTTTGTCATTGCCTCATTTGTTTTTTATTGCATGAATTACACATGTTTACGTACAAAAATGTATGGAAGAAGAAGAAAAGTATAACCACTTCTTCGTGGGCTTAATTTTAATCTTTGTAATTTTAATCTCTTTTGGGTCTTGTTATATTATGTTGCAACCAATACCAATTGTATCAATTCATTGGGGTTTATTAATGGAATTTAGGTGACAAAAAAAGAGTCAAGACAATGATGGAAAAAATCTTCTCTCTTAACACATATTTTACAGGAAATAAATAATCTTCTTTTTGTTGTAATATATTTCTTCATTTGAATCAATCTCGTCTTCTGTTTGTTGGATTTATTTTGTTTGACAATTTTTGTTGTGTGTATATCCTCATAAAATAGATTTATTTTGTAATTTTAACAAAAAAAACTTAATTTTGCAATTTTGGCGAAAACATCAATTAAAAAAACATTTATTATTGCAATTTCGGCAAAAAATGGTTTTTGTGGGTTTAGTGGAATTTTTTTTTATTTAAAAATATATTAGGGTATTAGACTTCGCTTTGATACGTGCTACTAAATGTACTAGTCCATTGGATTTTTCTAATGAAATTTAGTTCGACAAAAAAAAATCAAAACAGTTGTTGAGTCTTGTGACACATAGCACTTAGAATAATAACACATGGGGCATATGTGATTATTATTGGTACGATGAAGAAAACCAGTTAATAACAGGAGGTTAATTGATGCCGGTTATCTCAAGATTGTACCGGCTCTTCTTTACTCATATAAGGAGAGGAAGTTAGCTCGTTGAACTCTGAACATAAGAGATAGAGAGAGGATTAGATTCAAGAATCAGTGAAGTTGTAAGGTCGAGAAGAGAATGTTTAAGCTTGAAAGGATATCATCTTAGCTCAATATATCTTGTACTCGATCTTATATTCTGATACTTGGAGTTCTAGTGGATTCGCTTGTGCCGTCAAGAGCTAGATGTAGAGATCTCATACCGAGACTCAAACTGGGGAAAAACTGTGTGTGTGCAAGATCTCTTTTATCTTGTAGTTAAAAATATTACACAGAATTGAGAGTTGTGAGGTTGAGAGTCAAACAAACGAGTGCGTAAGACGAGTGATTCAAGTTACAAAAACAACGATAGCCACCACAACACATCAACAACTAGCTAACCTTAAATTTCTGTTTCCATGTTTAACCATCTCAAAAACCATAAATTATCACGGCTCCTACACGCGTCCTTGATCGATCCATTCTCTCTACGAGTCTCCATTGGATAAACTTAGCTTGGCACTTAAGAGAGAGAGAAAGAGAGAGAGAGAGAGTTGAATCTATTCCGGTTCCTTCAACTGAAAGATTACTACTTTAGGCTTGAGATTGCACTGTCTTAGCTTAATGCTCACTAAAGTTGAAAACTTTTCTACTTCATTAGAGAGACTTTAAAACGTTCCTACGTGGTGTGTTAGTTGCAAAGTTGAGGAGCTTTTGGAGTAAAGAACAAGTAAAGACTTTGTACTCTCAGGAGTGATGTACTTTTAGAATCTTGACATTGTAATAAGATAATTTTCTCAGGAGCTTATTACCATAAGACTGGTTCTTTCGTATCAATGTCAGAAGGTGACATGGCCATCATAAAACCAGATGTAAGCTTTTCTATCTTTTAACTGTTAAAGTGCATAACAACACTACAAGAAATATGGCCATTGTTAGCGCGGGTTTTATGCTATGTTAGGGGTTTGATAGCATTTTACTAAATGCTATGTATACGGCAGCAATCATAGGTACCCCCTAGGATTAGCGTTTTTCTGTGATGCTACGAAATGTTAATTTACAATAACACTAACTGGGTGATGTTATTAACTAATCTATGGCACGTTTATTTTCTGTTACAAATCAATTACAATACATATTTCGTGCAATGGTGGAGACTTCTACAATAGCAAAAGCTTATTATGGTAATTGCAGTTATTAAGTGCTATACAAAAGGGTGTAATAGCTTCGAAATATATCATGATAGTTTAAATTATATGTAATTTAGAATGCTATGATTTGTAATGCCAACAGTTTTTTTTAGCTATTGTTTATGTGTCTAAGAGCTATGATTTGCTTAATACGTAATTTGTTTCACCAAAACAGAAATTCAAATCCAAACAAATCCATTCATAAAATAAGTTCCAACTACATAAGTCATTACACATAAGTGTTACTGATGCCGTTTGAAAACTGATACCAAAGTCATAAGAAATAATATCATACATGGAGTTCATTAGTCTAGCTTAAAACTAGCTAATCTGGACCTAAGTTCTTCATTCCCCCTGCTCCCTGAGATGAGATAAACTCTGATCATCAACAAAACAATTACATATGCAAGGTTATAACAAAAAAAATACAACACTTACAGCAGCTTAAAAGATGAATAATTTATCAATTGGCCAAGCAATTGATGAACCATGTGCATCTTTCACACACTCAATCTCATCTGATTTCCTCCAAACTTCTGCATCATCTACAAGCACAACATCTACCCAAACTCTAGCTGCTTTCGGACCTAAGCGTACAAAGTGGACCATTTGAGTTGGGTCTGTTGAATGCACACGTCCTTCAGCAACAACTTGTTTCTTCACACCAACGTCCATCAGTTTGCACTTCTGATTCGGTTTCACAGCTTTAGATCCAAGCTTCATCTGACACTTTACAATATACATGAGCACAACTTCAAACTGAGACTAATATAATCAGATGAAAGCAAAATGAGTAAAAAAAATTACCTGATCAGTTGGTGGAGAATCCTCAGTAGGAGCAGACGTTGTTGCACCTGATTTTGCACATAATTTTGCACCTTTTGTAACACCTTTTCCAGCGGGTGAACCTACCGATGTATCTTTGTTACCAGTTTCTCTTCCGTGTCGTACTGATGAAGGGACAATGTTTGGAGAAGGAGAATGTTGTCTTGTTGATCCTGGTGTGTTTTCAAAGACAACTTTCCTAGAAGGCCATGATATAAAAGAGATTAAACAGTCGTCAAGGTATGCAAGATCCATCGTTGGCCTCCATAAATATGTTCCCTCCTCAAGCACAACATCTAAAAATACTTTAGTAGTTTTAGGTCCGAGAGGAATGCCATTAACCAGTGCCTTTGGTTCTTGTGTCTGCCAACGCCCTTCACCGACAACTACACTATCATCAGACAAATCCAGTATTTTGCATTTGTTGAGAGAATTTGCTCTCGAACCCTGTCAAACATATTCAGATATCAAAATCATCATAGACGAAATCTTGACCTTAATTACTATGTGAATGCAAGAGAAATAGTATTTACCAGTGGTGCAATGTCTTCTGATCCAAAGCCCATACCTAGTTCGACACATTTATTCTTCGGCCATGCAATGATTTGACCAACAGCTTCCTTAATTGTGCACATGTTACTCGCAGGTTTCCAGAGGAATGCTTCTGGTTCAGTAGCAGTTTCAACTAAGACCTTTGCATCCTTAGGTCCTAGGCGACTGTCATTCACTATGTCATCTGGATCAGAAGCAAGGATACGACCCTCAGCAACGTTCCCATCTTCATCAGCCCAATCAATCAGAAGACATTTCTTTTGTGATCTCTTGTTCACACTCTGTCAAATGGTCAAGAGTAAAAATCCTAGTGTAAAATAAATAAACAAAACCATTGATCTCATATATATATATGACTTACTCTTGCAGCAGAGTTTTCCCCCACTTCATTGTCTTCTCTCTGTAACACAAATCCATTCCAAAGCTTAAAATTATTGCATAACTACTTATCTTTATGAATTCTACAAGATGTATTTAACCTGGCTTTTCACTTTCGCAAGTTCAGACTGTAACTCGTTAACCTTTTGCATAAGCTGAATTTGCTTCTCTTGCATCTCAGAGATAGACTTGTGGTTGACATTGAAGCAAGCTAATTTCGTTTTACTAATATTTCTCCCTATTGCTCTCATTAGACCAGGATTATCAGGTCCTAAGACCTGGATGAGTGTGTCTACATCTACATTTTTAGCAGTCTGATTAGCACCATTAACTATATCAACTGCCTTTTGCTGTAGAGAACATTAAAAATATCAGGGAAATTAGAATTTTGTTTTTATAGTATCAGAAAATGGGTTAAACTCACAATCTTTTTAGCTGCATTTGTGTTGACTGGTGTTCCATCTTTCCTTGTACGTGACTTCACCCAGACTTTAAGTCTTGACACTTCAGACGGGTCTTCAGAACTATTTTTCTATGGCTAAATAATATGTCAACAGACTTGTCTAATTAATATGTAGAATGCCAAAAAATAATATGTAGTATGTTTAATTACCATCTCTTCTGCTAGTCTAACCATTCCCTTCCGACTACATGTGTGAGGAATCTGTTTGCGTCTCCTATCCTTCTAGCTATAACTCATAACCTATCAAATGGTTGACAATATGTAATCAAATGAGTAATCCAATGCATGTTTAGAGAACATTCTTAGGCCTTAGTTGAATTGCATACCTTGAATTCTTTGCTAGTTTTCAGTTTAACAAATTTGCGCCACTCAATAGGAGGAACATTCTTAGGCCTCAGCTGCATCCTCTGTTGGTTATTATCTGATTGATTAATTTGTGTAACTAGGCGTGACTTGGATGCTCTCCATAATCCTCCCATCTGCTTCAGAACTGAAACCCTTTGGTAGTCCGCATCAACCTCAAACATTGCCTACACTCACATAGTAAGCAAATAATTAAGCTTTATTCTCTGAAAGGCTAGATAGATACGTGTTCACATTGTCAAGAAAGTGTTACCTGGACTGATTTCCAGAGCACTGTCTTCACTTCTTCAGTGAGATGTTTCCAACTTTCTAAAGTAACAGGCACGTGCTCCCTAACCAATGGACCTAAATATGACGACAACTTGACTGATCCAGGACCATATGCTTCTCCCATGAATGTGAAATCCACACGAACTCTTTGAAGTCGAATAGACGTCTGCAAAAGATCTTCTTCTCTGCCTTGGACAACGACCACGGTGCTGGAGGAAGATATGTGCGTTTACCCTGAACTCTAGGGTGCAACTCTGGCCTAATACCAAGCTCCTCGAGATCTTTATGAGCTGCAAGACCATCCTTTGATTTACCACAGTGCAACAAAGTTGACACTAGACTCGCAGCCACATTTCTCTCCACATGCATAACATCTAAGTTTTGTCTCACCGGAAGTTCCTACTCAACCATAAACAAAAGACAAAAAAATAATAATCAAAAGGCAGTTGGAATAGAAAACCATTTAAGGAAAAGAGATAAGTTTCTTACCTCCCAGTAAGGTAGCTTGAAGAAGATTGACCTCTTCTTCCATCTAGATAACTCATCTTCATCTACTTCTGCTTCTTCTTCTTCTTCTTCCTCTGATTCACTCGATAAAGCCTCACTATCAGAGCCTTTATTATCAGCACACTGAACCATTTTTCTCTTTCTTGCAGATACTTTGAAATTTCCAAAATCATTCTTGAAATTTCTAAGGTGTTGAGAAATGTCACGCACAGTCTGTAATCTTCCTCTTCTTCCTTGTTCAGCTTTGCCATCAAACCATCTTTTCTTTCCCCGGAAACGATGACCTGGTGGGAGACCCTTCCTCTGGCACATGTACACAAGTTTTTTGTTGTACTTTAGCCACATGCTATCTGTCTTTTTCCCACATAACGGACACCCCATTTTACCATTTACTTTGCAGCCTGCAAGATTCCCGTAAGCCGGAAAATCACTGATTGTCCAGAGCAGTGCTGCCTTAAGAGTAAATGTTGATCGAGTCAGAGCGTTGAATGTTAACTCCCCAATGCTCCACATGTTGTTCAGATCCTCGATCAGGGGTTCTAAGTATACATCTATACTATTAACAGGCTGCTGTGGACCAGGAATCAACAATGAGAGCATGATGTTCTCCTTCTTCATGCATAAGTCAGGTGGCAAGTTGTAGTTTACCAGTAAAAAAGGCCAGCAACTGTACATGGAGTTCTTCATGTTGAATGGATTGAATCCATCTGTTGAAAGGCCAAGCCTGATGTTCCTTGCTTCTGCTGCAAACGTTGGGCATTTAGCATCCATCTGATCCCATGTCACTGAATCAACATGGTGACGAAGCTTACCATCACTGCTTTTGTTCATAGAGTGCCACCGTAAATCCTTAGCCATTTCCTCCGAACGAAACATTCTCTTCAGTCTAGGAATTATAGGAAAATAACGTAATACCTTCTGTGGGGATGCCCCTCTTCTTCTCACCAATATGCATATTTGTCTTCCATCTCGAAGCCTTACACTTTGGACACTTCTCAAGCTTCTCGAACCTCTTTCTGAATAGACAACAGTCATTAATACATGCATGAATCTTCTCATAACCCATGTCAAAGGATTTCAGAAATTTCTTCACGTCATACAGTGATGTGTGAAGCACATTATCCTCTGGTAACATCTCCGAAAATGTCTCTAGCAGATCATTGAAGCTCTTGTCAGACCACCCATTCTGAGTCTTCAGTCGAAATAATGAAACAATTGCAGAGAGCTTATTATGGTTGACACAGCTCGGATACAGGGGTGTTTCAGCCTCAGCTAACTTTTCCAAAAACTCATCTTCTTTCTTGTCATCTCCCTCTGCAGCTTCAGATAAATCCCCCGTCTCAGGTAACTCTTCATCAAAAAAGCTCAGCAACTCTGTACGGCCCAAAGATCTCATCATTCCATTCAATTGCTCTACTTTCACCTGCAACCTCTGAGTTCACTTCTCCATGTAGATACCAATCACTCTGCATCTTATAACCCTCCTCCATTCCCCTGGTAACTAGATGGTGAACTACAACACTTGTTGAATGACGATCAATGTTACGGCAGTCTATGCACGGGCATATAATCATATCAATCCCTCCCATAGCTGAAGCCACATCCCGGACAAACTGTGAAGCCCCTCTATCATATCCAAGATCAACTCTTCCATTAACAATCAAAATCAAAACAAAAGAAACATGTTAGTGAGATGCACAAAATGAAAACTAAAATATATATGCTTAAGATCAGTACCTGCTTAGATGTACCCAAGCTTTGTCCATCGTACTGTGTTCGAACCTAAGTTGAAAGCTTTTCGTAACAAAAAATTTGATGTCAAGTTGTCCTTAGAGCATATAACGATACATAAAATCCAAAAAAAATCATCAAAATAATTCAGAGCAAACAAGAACTCAAAGCAACCAAGAACTCAAAGCAAATAAGAACTCAAAGCAAATAAGAACTCAAAGCAACAGAGAACTCAAAAAGTAAAATAATAAATTCGAGATTATGTAAATCGATTTCAACTCAAAATTAGGACTCCCACTACCTTCGAGATGTACAACCGGAGCTGAATCGAAGAACTGTTTGAGAGGATGGGCTGAATCGAAGAACTGTTTGAGAGGATGGGAGAAGTGTCGAGGATGGGAGAAGCGGCGAGGATTGGTTTCGAGATGGGAAATGAGGCGGATTTTGTTTAGGGTTTTCGAGATGGAGGTTGATAGAGATTGGTTCCCGAGCTAATTGGTTTCCAGATTTTTTTTTCGAGAGAGAATCAATGGGGATTTCATTTAGGGTTCAATAGAGAAAGAGGGAAAATGAGAGAGATGAGAGGCAACCCCGATGAGAGTGAGGGAAAAGCTAATTTTCACTAAGTGTTTCGCGTAAAAGCTAATTTTAAGTCCGCTTACTAAAACACTCTATCATAGCATTTATCTAATGCTGTTCTATGATAAAAAAAATTACCCTCATCAACGACAAATAGTTCGGTAAAAACGAGCTATAACAATGTGCTATGACATAGCAACTTATGTAGTGATATAAACAACTGGTATAATTGGTATTAAATTCATTATATACCATATTGATATTACCAGTATAACTAGTAAAACTTTTTCATTTCGGAAATTGAAACAATCAAATATTCAAATTGTATGCGGTCACAAAGTTTTCTCCTAATTTATTTTGAAAATTTGCATTTTTTGAAAATTATACACTACACCATAAGCTTACATGATCTATCTTATAATTTAAGAATTCTTTACTTATTAGTCACATTATTTTTGAAGAAAATACACCAAATATATTAGAAATTTTATCAAAAATGTAAAACATAGTATATACACATAATAAGTGGTACAACTGAAGACAATTTTATCTTATATTATGTACAACTATGTGTATTATATTCTCTCAATTGTATAGTTGTATATATTCATACTAAATTTGGGTCGTAGTTGAACCAGCTATACCGAAATTATAAAATTTAACAACAAATTTCATGCACAATTTGAAATCCAGTTCTACATAACTTTTATTAAAATTTTAACACAAATTATCATGCACAAACTATTATCGTACAAAGCTTTATCTATTTTATAAAATTTTCAAGAATAAATATTTCACATTTTCTAGCTTATTAGAGTTATACCATGGTCTAATGACTTCTACGCTTACTTTTTACAAAAATTTATGATTCCAAATATGCTAAAAAACTCAAGATGTTGCCAGAATTAAATTAGCATTACCACTACTACCATAGTATAAAACCAGTTGTACATGTTGGAAAATATTCTCGTAATTGAAACACCAAACATATATAGCTATGCATTTTCTATAAACTCGATATGGTTCCTTCATCAACTTTGCAGTATATTCTCCTAAATCTTTTTCTACTGCAACCTTTCATTGTCCGCAAC